>MU738296.1:47888-59658 GCA_026770625.1 Nicotiana glauca
CAGGATCTAGCATAAATAAGATCAACTTGGTTAAGCAACAACTGGCGGAGGAGTTTGAAATGAAAGACTTAGGACCAGCTAAGCAAATGCTTGGGATGAGGATTAGCAGAAACAGGTCGGAAGGAACCTTAAAGTTGTCTCAAGAAAAGTACATACAGAAGGTACTAAGCAGGTTCAGTCTTCATGATGCAAAGACCAGAAGCACTCCACTTGGAATCCATCTTAATCTGTCAAAGGACCAATCACCTAAGACAGATAAAGAAAGGAAGTACATGTCCAAAGTTCCGTATGCTTCAGCAGTAGGAAGTTTGATGTATGTTATGGTTTGCACTAGACCTGACATAGCCCTGCAGTTGGAGTTGTTAGTAAATACATGTCAGATCCAGGAAAGGAGCATTGGGAAGGTGTAAAATGGATATTGCGATATCTCAAAGGCACCTCAGGTATGGCACTTTATTTTAAAAGGAGCAATATTATCTTACAAGGTTTTGCTGATGCAAATTTAGGCGGCGATCTGGATAGTCGAAAAAGTACCACTGGCTACGTGTTCACTTTAGGTGGTACTACTGTTAGTTGGATGTCCAAACTTCAGAAAAGTGTTGCTTTATCTACCACTGAAGTAGAGTACATGGCAATCTCAGAAGCTGGAAAAGAGATGATTTGGCTCAAGAATTTTCTTAAAGAGTTAGGTAAAGAGCAGGACAATTGTGAGCTTTTTAGCGATAGCCAAAGTGCAATTCATCTTGCCAAGAATCCAGTGTTTCATGCAAGATCGAAGCATATCCAGTTGAGGTATCATCAAATCCGAGAGTTGATAAATGAAGGAACTCTTTCCCTGTAGAAGATAACAGGATCAAAGAACCCGTCAGACATGTTGACCAAAGTTGTCGGTGTTGACAAACTGAGGTTGTGCACTGCCTCAGTTATCCTTCAAGACTGATAGCGTGAAGGCGCAACCAGAGAATAGCAAATCAATTTTTTGTCTTTCTTGATGTAACATAGGTTTGAGGGGGAGATTGATAGGAACAAACCTATTGTTGTATATGAAAATAGACAAAAGAAAGAAAAATAAAAAAAAGATGAAATATGATGTAAGCGCTTACATCGACATTCTTGTGACGTAAGCGCTTACATCGACATTCCTATAATGTAAGCGCTTATATCAGCATTCTTATGATATAAGCGCTTACCTCGGCATGGCATTCAAATGCCTATAAATAGGGGTCTACATTTTTATTTGTAGAATATCCCAAAAACTTCTTCTTTCTCTCTTCAGTTAATAAAGAGCTATTCTTTGTGTGGCCGTGGAGTAGGCAAAAAAATTACTGAACCACATAAATCTTGTCTTGTCTTGTCTTATACAATTTATTGCTTTCTCTCCTAAATATTCTTTCCCTTCTATTAGTTTGACACACTTTCCAACAAATGCGGCTAATACTGCATAGAAGGCTGCTGACTTGTGATAGACTAAGCAGATGTGGGGATTACTATAGATACTCAATGTGTGCTTTGCAGAATGCAAGAGAAAACAAGAGAACATATGTTTATGTAGTGTGAATAAATAAAGAATATTTGGAACAAGCTAGTTCATGGATACAATCACAGTATTTGGGAGCTCTGGATCGGCAGCAGTTCACACAATGGGAAATCCAAGTTTCTAGAGGGAAATCCCAACAGGCACATGTATTCAAAGTTGTGTATGCAGATTGAAGGGAACCTTCGAATATTTGAACAAAAAAATAGAGTGTGGGAGCATATTGCGAAGGAAATAGCCTATGTTTGTAGTGTTCAAGTAACTCCTAAGAACATTTTTTTTTGCATAGCTTGTATTTCTAGGGAGTATATTATTACTTTTGTCACGAGATTGATAGAAAGTTATGTTAGCTTTGCTATGGTTTTGTAATTGATTCTAGGCGATTAATAAAATAAGTTAGTTACCAACAAAAAAAATTGGGGAAGGTGCGGGTTAGGACCAAGCACTAGCTAGATAACTACTCCTATTATTTTTATTTAGTTATCACTTTTTCTAAATTTAAATTGCATGAACTTTGATAAATATTTTATCAAGTACTTTTTATTATATAAATATGAGAAAAATTATAAATTAAAATATTTTTTATAGTTTTTAAATATTTAAATTTAAGATATTAATATAGTTTTAGTTATTATTATTATTAATTAAATTTACTCTCAAAAAATAAAATATGACAACTAAATGAGCACGGAGAGAGTAATTTTCTCATTAATTGAATGGGGTGATTAAGGATTCAATGTTGCGTTGAAAGGTTCTCTCTCTAGAAAGTAGATGACTTTACTACCCTTTTCCATTGACCAAACCACCTCAATCCCACCCAAACCTCCAGATATTACAACCAATACCATGGAAAGCATGAATCGATCAAATGATTACAATTTTACTCCCCTAGGGGACTTTCCCTCTTTCAAAGAAATACTTTTCTACTCTAACCTAATAACTCTACAAGGGGAAATGCCAAACCCAATGCCCATGCATCAAGAAGCGTAATTAACAACATCAACAATGCATGAAACTCGATTGGAGGAACCAGTTAGAGAGAGATACTATGTTAGCCTATCACCAGATGATCTTCGGCGAATCTACCATCCTTGAAAATTTTCACTCATCATCAAACTCTTGGGTAAACGAATTCCACACCACTACCTAAAGAGGAAAATCTAGGACTTGAGGAAACTCTCCGAAAATTTCATTAATTGACTTGGGTGCAGACTATTATATTGTAAAATTATCTAAGGAATAGCATATGGTGAAAGCTTTGCAGCAAGGCACTTGGTTCATTAATGGCTATTTTTTATCTGTTCAAAGATGGGAAGCTAACTTTGTTGCTTCTGAGGCAAAGCCTCTGTTTATGGCTATATGGGTCCGGCTTCCCCAGCTTCCTACAGAATTTTATGATAGTTTAATCTTGCAAAGGATTGGGAACATGATAGAAAAACTGTTAAAGGTCGATGCATGCATATTTGCTACTCTTAAGGGAAGATATGCAAGGCTATACATGAAAATCCCTATGAATACTCCTGTTAAGTCTTATATTTTTATTGGTTGTCATAAGCAAGACATTTGCTATAAAGGTGAAAAGTTTTTGGGATAAAATTGTGGGAGATTAGGCCATGTTGCCCCTCAATGTCACTACACCATTAATAAACAAGGTGCCAAAGCACCAATTATCCCCACCAATCTTGGAAATATACAAAAGCAGGAGCAAGAACCAATGGAAGACGACTGGAAAACAGTTTCCTTTGCCAAGATAAAAAGGAAGCTTACTCGATCTTCTACAACTTCCACTCATACTCAAAATGTCCTAGGTATTAATGTTAGAATTTATGATACTGATACGAGTAAATACCTCAATACTCAGAAGCTTAATTATGTGGAGAAAACTACTAGTGTTCAATATGGAAAAGATAAAAAGAAAATCCAATCCTCAAATGAGCCGATTATCCCTACCTCTAATTTGATTAACAACCAATTTTCTAGTCTAATGGAACAGCCCATGGTTTTTGAGGAAACTACCGGTTCTAAATCAGATATTATCCCTTCCACCCAATGCATGCCCGCCTTATATGACACTTTGCAAAAGTTGAAGCCACACATGGCCAATGGGATGCAAACCTCTAGTATTAGCTCTTCATCATTAACAAAACATCCTACTAACAAAAATCCTTTGCTTAACCATCAACCCCTTAATAAAACAAAATCTAGCCTTAATAATATTGATTTCTCTCCAAAGACACCCCCATGCACTGACACTCTATCTCCCGTTAATTCCAAATCTCTTCTCTTTACAATAACCAACAAGTTCTCCGAGGTATGTCAAATGGACACCTCTCTCTACCAAGTGTCACAAGCAAAATCTTCCAAGTATCTTGTTAATTCCCTTTCTCTTCCCCAATCTGACCCAATGCAAGTAGAAAGTTCTTCTATAAAATTACCTAGGAAATTGTCTAGCACCAATCCCACTCGTTAAAAAATCCTCAATATAAACCCTACCACTCACAAAAATGCCAAGATTACCAATATCATCGAGGAGGAGAAACAGACTTCTCCAGATCCTTCGTCACCAACACCTTCCAACAATGAACGGTCTTCATCCACTCCCCTCTCACTCCCAAAACCAACATTTTACTACATATCTCCCCCACTTCCCCAAAACTACCAATCCCTATCTTGGCTAGAAACGGAATTTATATGCCATGCAATCTCGTTCAACATGAAAATCAATGGCCAGGACACGGTCCTCATAATTCATAGCACCTCTTACCTTGCTCAACTAATATCGGAAGAGATGAGGCTAGCCATGAACAATTACTTGAACCAAATGTGGATCAAAAATGTCCTACACCCCTTAGCTCTAACAATGAATCAAAATCTGATTCAAACCATTGAACAATAATGAAATATTCCTCCCCAAACAAACCCTCAAGCCCCACAAAATCCACCAGTAGAGATCCCATTCTTCCTACCGGAGGAGCTCTCCCAAATCAACCACATCTTCATCCCTTGGGACATGCATGCACATGCAAATTCCCAAAACAACATTCCAATGCATATGGGAAACAATCCCCCATCCCAATGTGCAAGAACCAGTAGGAAATCATCTAGAATAGGAGGAAGGACTAGATCCTCTACTTATAGAATCGAGTGTGGAATTTGCAAACCTGAACGAAGTAAAAGTACTACTATTCAAGGAGATGCTGAGCAAGAAATTCATCTTCAACTGCCCTTCTTCAATGTTCAAATGCTCAGTGGACATAAGGCCTCCACAGGACCCAACGTTGGAAACCCATGAAGTGATCTTAGTTCCATGCCAAAGGAGAACCTCAAACTCCAACTTGGAGGAGGAAAAGATGACTATCAATCCAAGCCACCAACCAAAGATGATGAGATCCACTAGAATTATCTTCTGGAATGGCTGTGGTGCAAAAAATAATGACTTTCGTTGTAATTTTAGGGACCTAGTTGACACTCACAGACTTTGTTTAGTTGCTCTCCTTGAAACCAGAATGGCAACGCATGGGTACCTTTTTAACGATTTCAATTTTTCTGAAATGATCGAAGTCCCCTTTGAAGGACAATCTGGAGGAATGGCCATCCTCTATGACCATACAGTGGTCACAGTTTATAATTTTACAAGGAGGGGGCAAGAAATTCACGCAATGATAGAGGTACTTTCCTTTCGCTTTACTTGGTTATTAAGTAGTATCTACGCTAGTACTAATATTCATGCTAGAGATTCTATGTGGGAAAATCTTATTAATATTTTCAATAGCTACAAGGGAGCATGGTTAGTGGGTGGAGACTTTAATGATATTACCATGTCTTCCGAGAAATTTAGAGGAAGAACTGTTGGTATAAATAGGACTTCTAGAATTTAAAACTTTATTAACAAATGTCGACTGATGGACTTAGGTTATAAGTGCAGCAAATTTATGTGGTCCAATCATAGGAAAATGTTTAAGGGTTTAATTATGGAACGACTTGATTGATTTTTAGGTAATGAAGACTGGGCTAATCTTTTCCCTAATGAAACAGTAACCCATCTTTCAAAAACTTACTCTGATTACAATCTTTTTCTATTAAACCTTAACTATTTTCCTCATGTAACTCTTCGTAAGCCGTTCAGGATTGAGAATATTTGGTGCACTCATCCTGATTCTGTCAACTTAGTTCGTCAAAATTGGCTTAATTGTAACCTCTTAGAAGCCACTCACAATTTTACTTCCAACATCTCCAAGTGGAGTAAGGAAACTTTTGGTGATGTTTTCAAAAGAAAAAAGAGAATTCTGGCTCGCCTTAAAGGTATTCAGAACTCCCCCCACTATACCTATAGTTCTTTTCTTCAAAACCTAAAATCCTCTCTGAAATATAACTTTAATAACATCCTAAAACTAGAAGAAGACTATTGGAGACTTAGATCTCAAATTTCTTGGCTCAATGATGGGGACGCAAACAAAAAAAATCATATTTGTGCCACTAATAGGAGAAGAAGAAACCATGTTAAAAGATGACCAAGGGAATTGGGTTGACAATCATAGTGATATCCTTACCCATGCTCAAAACTATTTTGAAAATGCTTTCACAACTTCCCATTGCTTTACTAATAAATTGGATATTTTCAGTGGTCTTGTTAGTTTTGATTCTTTAGACATCTCAACGCTAGACAACCCCCTTTCAAACAGTGAAATTATCAAGGCTATTTTTTCCTTTAAGCCTTACAAAGTGCCTGGTCCAGATGGTTTTCACCTTTTTTTATCAAAAATACTGAAAATTCGTCAGGCCTAGTGTTACTTCATTTTGTCATGAAATCTTCACTTCCTACCAAATTCATGCCAACATTAATTCTAGTTACTTGTGCCTTATTCCTAAAATTTCCAATGCAAATAATCTCAGGAACTTCCGACCTATAGGATTATGCAACACCAGCTATAAAATCATCACGAAAATTATATCTAATAGGTTAAAACAATTCCTAGCTCAAATCATCAGCCCCTTCCAATCCAACTTTCCAAAAAATTGAAGAGTTAGTGACATTACAGTCCTTAATCATCCATAATTTCAACAAAAGCTCTAGTAAAAATAATAGGATGATCATTAAAATTGACCTATAAAAGCTTTTGACAAATTGAAATGGTCTTTCATATGTAGAATCCTCAAATATTTTAAAATTTCTCCTAATTTGTTAAAATTTATCATGTCCTGTATCACATCTTCCAGTATGGATGTTATAGTGAATGGTGCTAGGAGTAATTTTTTCTATCCCAGTAGAGGTATTAGACAAGGTGATCCCATGTCACCCTATATTTTTATTCTCTGCATGAAAATGTTATCTCGCTAGATTAACTACCAAGTAGACATAAAAAGGTGGGATCCAATTACACTATGCTCAAATGGCCTTCCTCTATCGCACCTTTTCTACACAGATGATCTAACCCTTATGAGCCACATAAATCAAAAATCTTGCACTTCTATTAAGTCTGGTCTTGACATATTTTATAAGTATTCTGGTCAAAGCATAAACATGACCAAATCAAAAATTATTTTTTCAAAGAAATGCACCTAAGACATCAAAGCTGCTACCTCTAGCTTCTTTGATATGAAAAGTAGTACATCTTTTGGAATATACTTAGGTTTTCCCATCCTGGATTCTAATACTAAATCAAAAGATTTTCACTTCATTACTGATAATATGCGAGCCTAGCAAATTGAAAAATTAATTATCTGAACATGGCAGGCCGTGCCATCCTTTCATCCTCAACCCTTGCTAGCATTCCCAATTACGTAATGCAATACACCCTTCTCCCAGAAAAAATCCTTAAAACCATTGACAAGCTTCAAAGGAATTTTATCTGAGGGTCGAATGATTCTAAAAAGAAGTTGCATCTCCTCAAATGGGATACCATTACTCTATTTAAGAATAAAGGTGGCCTTGGCATTAGGAAAGCGAAATCAAAAGACTTAGCTCTCCTAACCAGCCTTGTATGGAGATTAATAAATTATCCTCTCACCCCTTATGCCACAGTACTAAGGCAAACATATATATTCTCCCCTAATAAGCGTCAATCTTTTTGCTGGAAAAGTTTCCTAAAAGGTTGTTTGTGGCACATAGGTCATAACTCCTCCCTTGGCATTTGGGACACAAAATAGATTCCCAAGAGCCCCTGTCTTAGGAATATCATTGAAGGCCCTCTCACTAAAAAAGATTGCTCCCTTACCATTAAAGACCTCATCACTCACAACACTTGGTTATTAGATAAAATTTTCTTAGTTCTGCCAAACTATTTAGTTGCTAAAATTCAGGTCATTAGCTTAACGATAGAAAGAAACCATGACTTCTTGACTTGGGAGCTTAATAGCAATGGCCTATTTTCAACATTTTCCTGTTACAACCTCATTGAACCTAACGAAACTCCTTCAAAGAACTTTAGTTGGATCTGAAAAACTCTATGTCCCAACAAATTAAAGTTTCTCCTATGGAAATGTTACCATAATAAACTACCCTCTAGATCCTATCTTCACCGTATAGGAATGAATGTAGATAAAATATGCATTGTATGTCGTCAATAGGAAGAAGACATTCCCCATATTTTTATTCACTGCATTATTGCACAAAATTTTGGCAATCCCTGAACATTAGTACCAACTGGCCTACTTGCGAGGATAACCTATGGGTAGACAAATTAAAAAATTCTAACCCGTCTATTCTTTCTTCTATGCTTACTTGGTCCCAGTTATTTCCCTGTGCAATTTGGAATCTTTGGTTAAATAGAAATAATAACCTCGAAAATAATTCTTCTAACCATGTCTTAATCTCTTCCGTCATCAAACAAGCAATTGAATTCGCTTTGCTAACTACTAGAGAAAGTTCTCCCTCTAAAAATATTATTTGCAACACTCATTGGCACAAACCCCATGCTCGTTGGTTTAAGCTAAATATAGATGGAGATTTCCACCAGAATCGAGCAGGAATAGGAGGAGTCATAAGAAATAGCACAGGTGAATGGATCATGGGATTCCATCAAAGAGTTCAAGCTGTAAATTGTACTCATGCAGAGATTATGGCACTGTCTAAGGGCCTGGACTTATCTCCACACGATATATGGCCTTGTGAAGTAGAAACTGATTCAACACAAGTAATCGATCTTTTAAGAGAAGGCAACACCTCTTATGACTTTTTACTTCAATCTAGTAGGTCCTGATCTCGCAGAAGGACAAGGAAGTGGTGCTCCGGCATAGTTTTAGAGAAGGAAATAAAGTTGCTCACCTGCTAGTTCGGGAAGGAGCCAAGCAACCAAGGCAATATGGTTTAGTTTGTTATGTTGTAACCCCAACCTTTGTTGAGTCCAGGATGTTGGAGGACAAGGAAGGTTTTTCTTCAATAAATAAACTAGTATGTGAAAGTAGCCGTAGGAAACTTGACAAGGTTGGTAACCTAAATGCCATTTATGGCCTTTCATCCTTTTGTAATGATCAACTGGATCTTGTAATGGACGTTACGTAGTCTTATCAATAAAAAAATTCTCCAGTTTCTCAACCAAAAAAAAAAGAGTAATTTCTCATAAAAAGGAATTCCAATTTCACTTCAAAATTATGAATCCGTCGCTCAGATTTTACTCTCTTTTTCTTAAAGCGAACTACAAAAAAATGAGCCAAACATTAAAGAAATTCTTATGAGCTAATCTTATAATATATATCAAATCTATGATATCAATCTAAATCGTTAAATTAGTGACAATATGGAAAATGATTGAGTGATCTGTTATTTTAGTTGATCCTAAACAGGGGCAAAAGGCGCTAATTTTCCTAAAGCAAATGAGGTCCATAAAAAACAGAAAACTTGATAGTTGAGTAATCTGTAGAAGCGTTCTTTAATTAATTACCCTATGCCACGAGTCATGTTTTGAGCAGATGTAGCCTTATATTCTGCCATGTGTTAGAAAATGCATGTAACTGAGGTCACCATTTGAGGAATCTGAAGCTTATAAATTCACATTCTCACCCATAATCAAATCCACTCCATCTTTGCTTTTTCATCTTCTTTTGTTATTACACACAACACAAACAAAGCACATAAACAATATGGCAAGCCACGGTAACGACAACCTTTACAGCAGTGGCCAAGCTCAGGTATATATCATTACTCAATATTACTACTCAGGTATCATTTTTTTTTTAGTAGTTTGATCCATTTAAAATTATGTTCTTTTTCCAATTGCAGATTAGAAGGGATGATTCAAACGCACCTTCT
This sequence comes from Nicotiana glauca, assembly GCA_026770625.1. Lineage (NCBI taxonomy): Eukaryota > Viridiplantae > Streptophyta > Magnoliopsida > Solanales > Solanaceae > Nicotiana > Nicotiana glauca. Next base: position 57,671 of record MU738296.1, read on the forward strand.
GAGGGCCAAGCCCATAACTTTCTTCAAGAGGTAATTATTTTTAGCCCTTCCTAATTAAATTTTAGGTGCGATCAGTTAGGATTTTCAGATGAAAATAACAGTTGAAAAATGTATAAAATCTGTATATTTTTTTTTTGTGTATATATATATATTTTGTATTTTATATATAAAAATTATACAAATTTTATATATTTTTTGGCTACAAGATATAAATATTTTTTGATGCAGATTAAGAGTGATAATACCCCTTTTTAGATTATATGTATGTTCGAATTGTATCCATTTATGTATTTATTGAAATCTTTAATATTTGTGTGTGAATATATAGTCCAAGTAAAAAGTTGTAGAACCATCCTCTATTTAATATATAACCAGTTTGGTGCACACTAACGCGTGGATATGGTCACATATATTTTCGCCACATATTTGCAAGAGGCGGTTGAGGCGGTTTTGTTGTCATACGTCAACAATTTTTGCGCCCTTGATCCAGTATTTTTAACGTAGTAGTACATACAAATCTTTATCCTATATAACAACTACTCATTATAAAAGTTAATTTTTCCTATTATATTACATTACAATATATGTCTCGATAACTAACATATTACTCCAAAAAATATCGGAACAAATGAAGATCTTATAAAGATGTTCGACTCTAATGTAGCAATTGGACACCGAATTCATCTGAATTCAGCATTTTGAATGCAGACTATAAATTTATATAGTATAAAATTAACTCAAATCTTAAAATTAACCTCTTTCCTCATATTCATACCTCTAATGTTTTTTTCAATATTTTTGATTAAGACTGGGACACAAGTGAAGAACATGGCACAAGGAGCAGCAGACGTTGGAAAAGGAGCAGCACAAGGCGCAGTGAGCATGGCACGTGGAGCTGCTTTAGGTGCAGCTAACATAGCTCAGGGTGCAGCTGATGCAGTCAAGAATACTGTTGGAACCAATAATCCACCCCATGACAACACCGGCAGCCACAGCACCAACATCCCAAATTACCTAGATGAATTCCCAAAAACCAACCCCACCAACCCCAAGATTTAATTATATTGTTCTTAGGAAATGCTGTCATATTACTGAAAAATGCTTCATCTTTTTGTCTTTCTTTTATGTTGTAGGCTTGTAGCCTATTACGAGGTGTGGTTTGTCGTTTAGCACACACGATAGTTCTATTATTTCTTTTTTTCTTCACAGAATTCTATTCTGAATTGTTATTCATGTATTTAAATATTTAATTGACGGCAGCAGGCAGCAGCATCCGTACTGTTTTCTTGGATATACAAGAATTTGTTACAGAATTCGTTTATAAAATTCAGATTGGGAAATGAAGTTCTCAGATATAAAATCGGGTCGATGTTTGGATGTTTTGAAACGAATTTTCTTATGAACAATGAAAATGAAAAAAGAAAAATATGTTACCTCGTATTCCTTTCATTGTAATTGACTTTTGACCAAATGACCGTGGACAACAAGCTACGATGCTGATGATTGTCTCTTGAAAAATGAAAAATATTGTCGTTATATCCCCCACCGTCCCGTTAATTTCTGAAACCTGAAATTACGCAAAAATTATTTATATTTGATTACAGAAAAAATATATAAAATATATATAATTTTTGTATATAACATGGAGAATATATATGTATTCTTTAATTTTGAAAGTAATTATACAAATATTTTGCCAAACTTATCTTATATATTTTTCAAAATGACAGACCTCGTATCCAATTATCTAAATATAAAATGCACAGACATTAATAAAATCACTGACTGAGGGCGTATAACTCGGGACTATATTAGTAAAAAGCGGCACTACCCCTTTACTCAATCCCCCCTCGCTTACCACCATGAACAACACCTTTCCCACCATTGTATTTCCTTTTTTCATTTGGATCCTATCAACTTGGAGAGTGTCTAGATTAAGACACTTCTCGTATTCGGACTATCAAGATCGACTAAATGAGAGTGTGGCT
>MU738297.1:0-12784 GCA_026770625.1 Nicotiana glauca
AGATTCCATTCCAATCCTTAAAAAAAGAAAGAGAATGGAAAAAGCTCGTGACACAAGAAGGGCAGGAACCTTAATACCTGAGGAAAGAGATAGAAATGGATTACTTGCTTCTCCAAAGGCCCCACGCGGTTAAGAAGCTGAAAGAGAAGCTACTGGGACTAGGCATGGGCATCCTCACTGACGCTATTTAGTTATTCGGGATCAGAATTCCCACTAGAGAAGACGGGAATTGAGTTATGAGGATTTTATTTGTGGAGATATACAGGTGTTTTGTTTTTAAAACGAGAACTTTTGAGTATATCTATCATACATAACTTTCTAAGTAACGTTTTAAGTAAAAACTATATTGACATAAAAGGCTCTCCAAAAGTTTTAATCCATTTTGGCTTTAATATCATAATGTATTTAGAGGAATTTAATTGTTTCTCAAAATGTATTTATCCTTATTAAAATTTTCATCTTTTTTCTTCAAATACATAATGAGAAGAACAATAAGCTCTAGGAAAACGAACATTCACTGAGTACTAAAAAGAGATCAAAGTAGAGAATGGAAAAAAGAAGAAGAATGGCGAGTGTATCCCTTCTCCTGCATTTAGCATATATATACGCACTAAATAATGATCTTATTCACAAACTAAGAATTATATTTACAAAAGGTATTCTCTCTCCTTTTTTTTCTCTTGCCCGGTTCACCTATGTGATAAAATTGAAACTTTACGTTACCAACAAATTCCTAAAGTTGCAACCCTGCTGAGAAAGGTTCTGGTTGGATTTTTGATCCCCAGAGTTCAGTAGACCAGGAAATAATTTTGTGAATTCTAGTTAAAATAGGCATAATTTAATTTTCTGGATTCCAGTACAAGATTCATAGAAATTTGGCTCTAAACCAGAACCAGTGCGCACTAAATTTGCCTTGTGCAAAATAAAAAATAACCAAATATTGGCATCATACTAAGGAGCACCAAAAGAGGCCAGACTTAGTAAACAAGATGGAATAACAAAACAAAACCCCTATTATACACTTCATGTAGGCAAGAATTCGCCTTGCTACTACTAAGACGCTTTTCTGCTCCGGCTACCTGAACCAGAGACGCTTTTCATACTTAACTCAGGACTATACAAGTCTCTTTGACCCAGTGAAGCACTAGCTCTACGAGGAGAACTCGTATTTGGTTCCCCTTTCATGATTTCTGTCTCCAAAACCTTGGCTTCTTCACTTAGCATCTTTAGCTGTCTCAGCAAATTAAGATAAGATATGTTAGCCACCAGTATAAAAGACGCACAATGTGTGTCAAATCAGCAATGTGTGAAAGCAATCCAAAGATGCAGCAAGTAAATATGGAGAGTACCGCAGGAACAGCTTTTAATACAGATTATAAAAGCAATCTTTTCCTTTTCAAAAGACTTCCTATGAATAGCGAGTTTGAGAAAAAAAAAATCTTTTGAGGATTACTCCGCCATATGTCTACTCGATACTACCTTTTGTGTAATTTTAGACTTCCTTAACAAGCATTGAACAGGTCATGTTCAGTTCAAGAGCTTTCTCAGTTTTCAATCTATTGGAGAAATAGTGAAGACGTTGCTACCTGGTAGAGATATAATGAATTCTCGGATGACTAAGCCAAAACTGAGAGAGTATTCCATTTATTCGCATTAACTGAGTACATGTACACAATACACATGAGAACTTGCAGTCTAGATTCCTCTGTCATAAATTATTAAATTTGTAGGCTAGCACATACTTAGGGAACTTTCTGTTTATTCACATAAACTGAATATACACCGTACACGGATACAATACACATAATAACTCACAATCTGGAATTTTCTAAACCAAAAGTGGTGAATAATAATCCCACTTTCTAAGTCGTCCTCTTCCCTCTAGCATCTTACCATCTTCTCAAAATAAAACACACAGGAGACCACTCGCTATTCACAATGGTAAATCCTCCACTAGAACAGATTTCTCTCGTCTCTTAACCAGCACAAGCAAACTTTTCACAATTTTTTTGGATGAGTATAAGTACTTGCTCAAAACCAACTGGATACAAACCAAAACAATGGATCACAGAGTTGGTGATTACATAGAAAGGAAATATTTTTAATATCTTTATATAGGGGGCTAGGGGGGCCAGTAAGGGTGGTTAAGAAGATCTCACGGAATAGAAAGATAGTCCATAACACTATTTCATAAACAAAAGCTGGACAAAAGAAGTCGAAACTTCTCAGGAAATCAAAAACATTTGTACATGACAAGCAGAGCCTAAATATCAACTTCAAAGTCTCTTGATTCAGTATTAGGTAAAACTGAAGAAAGACGCACAATGGATGACAATATATAAGTATTCATACCCGAATTTCATTCTCTCTCAAGTGGTCCTGAAGGGCACTGATGGCAGGACTTAAGCTGCGATACAGAACAAAAGCAGTGACCAACAATAACACCTCCACAAAGAGGGCCGGAACTGAGTTCTAAAACGGAAGTCAAAGAGTGAGTTCATTTACCAATACTCCATTAATTTGCACATAGAAGCCTGATATGTGGATGTATGATGAATGAAAGAGAGTGGGTGCACTTTTCCTTCCCTGCAGAAGACATCCCAAATAATTGCAACAGTTGAAGAGCAATAACTTCAGTTACGCAAAGCAGTCAATCGGGTAAGTGTTAATTACCCACCTCATATTTGTTACAACAGCCTGATTATATGCAGTTCTTTCTTCTTCAAATAATACGCGTTGCAGATCCGTGAATGAGTTCAAAGGTGCATCAAGATTGAGAAGAGATGAGGATGGCAGAACCAGAAGAGGGATTTCCTTTCTGACATATTCTGCACCACTGTCACCAACCAAAAACTTTTAAGACATTAAGCCAAGCATTTATCACAGTTCATAAGGAAGAGTCATTAATTTGATTAACAAGGAAAGAGCAAACTATAGAAATTCATTGAACCAAAAGGAGATGTGAATTAAACAGCATGCCTCTTCAACTTCTCGTTATACAAGCTCTATTGTAGCATATCAGACATACAACACCTTCTCGACAAGGGAGACTTGTAAACAACAATTTTTTTCTTTTTTCTTTTTTTCTTTTTGGGAAAAACGATTTCAGTGAACAAGCAACTACTGCTCTTCGGCCTTACCTTCAAATGTGCTTTAACTATGGACATCATTAGATAAAATAGAACATGCCAAATTTATTATGCAACTTCTTCAAATAAATTCTACAAGCCCAATAAGGTCAAAATGTGAAGCTTAGTACCCAAGGACCTCATCAGCATATACTATTGTAAATTTCCTGTGTAAACCCTCGAAGTAAGTGCCTGAACAGAAAACCTATAAGGTCAATTGTCCTCCAAATTTCTGACTTATTGAATTCCAGGTTATGACATTACAATGGAATGTATCATGATTCAGAAAAGCATAATTCAAATAAGCAATAAACGCAATTGTCATGTCATGTATCGGCAATCACTTGATTAACTAAGCCTGACAATTTTTGCTAAACATGTCAAATAGAGAATTTTTACAGTATGTTGGGAGTTATTCTTGCTACAGTCAAGAATTGCTACAGTATGTTGATAAAGCAGTCAGGACAGTGGGATACTTCTTGGCCATGGAAGATGATATGGAAGACAAAAGCTCCTGCGAAAGTAGCATGTTTTGGATGGGTCGCCACCTGGGAGGCACGCTTAACTCAAAATAACTTGCAGAAGAGAGGCTTTTCCCTATGTAACAGATGCTACCTGTGTCAAGAGGATCAAGAAACAGTTGAACATTTGTTCCTCCATTGCAGATTTTCTAGAGAATGCTGGGAGTTATTCTTTAATATTTGTGCTATTGCATGGGTGATGCCTCAGAATGTGAAGGGGTTGATGGCAGGTTGGCAGCATCAGGTTATCTTCTGTACCAAATTGTTAAAGCAAATATGGGGAACTATCCCATTGTGCATCTAATGGACAATATGGCTTGAAGGGAACAAGGCTTGCTTTGAAGGACAGAGAACTCAAATTGTTAGAATTGAGAGTATTTGTTAACAAAATTTGTATTTTCGGTGGAAATCAAGCCCACTAGTTAGTTCAAATCAGTACATGGATTTCTTGGAGTTGCTAGGAAGAAGATTGTAGTAGGCTGTTTCTTGTTTCCTAGTTATCTTCTGTACCATCTTGGTACATTTCCATAAAATCTTTCATCTTATCAACAAAAGAAAAATATTTTTCAAAAAAAAGGAGATTTTTTACACCTATATTTAAGTAGTTGTGGGCACCATTTCTTCTTCTACAAGCTTAAGCTAATTTTCCACTTGACACTCCTCCAGCGATGTAACATTAATGTACTAAAAAAGGAACACATAAGATACCTAGAGGTTCTAATTGTTAAAGACCCACAGTGGTTGAGGGAGTTTCTTACACAGTCTAGCAGTGTTGTCAAAGGCGCGCTTAAAGTGCGCTTAAGCCCTGAAGCGAGGCTCAAAACACGTTGAGCGCTTCGCCTCGCTTTGGGGGCGCTTTAGTGTCGCATCAAAGCTCTAAGGCATATTTTTCCTTGCCAATGAGTGTAATCCTGAAATGGCGACCTTAAACCATTGATATTTTACTTTATCGTGAATTTGTTTTCAATTTCTTTGTCCATTTAATTGTTATTCATGCTTATAATGATTATTAGTCTTGGACTACATGCATATTGTTTATTTTTCCCCCGTTGCGCGTTTTTTCATTAAAGCCCACGCTTTATTTGCGCTTTGCGCTTAAAGCCCAAACAGACCTTAGAGCTTTTTTGCGCTTTTCGCATTTGATAACACTGCGGTCTTGAACAGTTCTCACCCCACGGGCAAGCTTTTGAGTGAGTCAAACTTAATGTCTATGTCACTAGTGTTGGGTTGCCAATGTTATCCAGAGTCTAGATGTCCAGCTCTAGGTGTGTACAAGCTGTAATGCTCACCACTTGAGCTAGCTTTAGGATAAATAACAGTAACTTAACACCAGTCAACGATGCAAACAACTAATGAAGAGCTGGTAAAAAGTTCAAAGAATTTTACAATGATGTACTTCTTTTTGAGGGTCTTGATACTCATGTAGTTACATCACAATCTTTTTGATGAGTAAACAAGTTATTGCTGTAAACTGCACTAAGAAGGCCTCCAATATGCACAATCAAAAACTCAGTCCTAATATAAGTGCAGATTGTTGAGAGTTGAGACAATCCATCAACCTGTTGTAAGTGCAGACTGTTGAGGCAGTCCTATCAGTCATATTATAATCTAGATTTTTACACCAAAAAGCTATACAAAAAAAGGAGTATTTGCATTTGATCTAGTACGTTGGTTCTGTCGTTCCTTCAAAACACCTCAAATTCCTATCCTTCCAAATAACACGGAGAAAAAAGGCATAGTGGAACCATATACTTCTGACTTCTTTGTAAAGATTCAAATCATATTAAGTAATCAAGAACGTACTCAAATGTACCTCATCTCCAGATTTGATCGATGCATTGCTTCTTGCATACTTTCTGACATGTCCATTGGATCTACATCAAGGATTGCATTACTAAGACTGCTGGCTTGAAGGTTTTCTCCAACTCTGTTATCAACATTAGCAAAGAAATTGCCCAAGTCCGTAGATCTTGCCCCACCCTAACCAATCAGTTAAAATTAGCATGCACTACCGAAGCAGTCCAAGGCTAAAAAATAGAGATGGGTGAAAATATTTCTGATCATCAATCATAACTTCTGAAAAACAGTTAGCATGATAGTTTTCTCCAAGTCTACTGCCAATATTAGCAAATAGATCCACCACGTACATAGATTTTCCCCCATCCTAACCAATCACCAATAATTAGCAGTTGAGCACAACACACTAAAGAAGCACTCAGATAAAGAAAACATTCAAAGACCAAAAAGAGATACGAGTGAAAGAAGTTCTAATCCTCAATCATACAAAAATCAACAACCAAAAAGGAGCATTCTTTTTTCCTAATACTTCAATGGTGAAGTAACAGGGTACAAACAAAAAGATCCATAAATGGGTTTGTTGAAGCGATTAGGATCTAGTATAGGGTTAGAGATCTTGAGATCTAACCAACCCATCAACCACATTTTAATTAAAAAAAAAATATACTGCATCTAACCTCACACCTTGCGCCCAAAAACTTTAAAAGAAAAAGAATAGAAAACAAGCAGAAGAGAAAGAAAGGATAGGCATAAAGCCCAAATTTTGCCCTTCAGACTTGTTTTTTCTAGGGAGACAGGTATGTTCATTTGCAGATCCACAGATAGCTTGGCACCCAAATATAGGCAACTTCAACAAATTCGATATACTCACTACAGAACCATGAACTTGAAGAATTACCAGCTCAGGCCATGCATAATTCCATGACAGCTGGAAATGAAGGGTAGTAATCCATAAAAGAAAACCATTGTATATCTTTTAAGCCTTGTACACCACAATGTAGCAGCCTCTCAAGGTCCAGAAAATCGGAACTACTAACATGCTTTATTTAAATTATGAAATGACTAAACGTACCTTAGAAGCCAAAGCAGCAGCTGTTGAATCACCAGTGTCTTGTTCAAGACACTCGATTTTTGAACCAGCTCTAGATGTGTCTGCGGAACTTAATGATGATTCAAGGTCTATAACAGAACTTTTATGTCCAGGGGAAAGAGAAATAGGCCTCAACATGTGACTCTGCTGCTTTCCATCCAGGGACTGAAATGCAATAACTTGAATTCTTCCGACCTGAAACATAAGCAAATAGTTTGTAGACATGCACTGGCCAAGACATTACAATGGTACTGATCTACTCTTGCAGTGGCCAAGACATTATACTGGCTGCTGATCTACTGATACCAAACAATCTTACCCTACCTTCTGTGCATCTTCACTAAAACATGAAAATATCAACCCAATAAACCCAGCATCCAGAAGTTGATACATGGCTTGTGTGCGGACATCTGCATGGTTTTACGTAAGCATGTTATGATTTCACGGACTGAGAGAAAGAAAACTAGCTTTTGACAACACAAGTATCAAGCTGAGAAGAGAATAACCTATGACCGGACTTAACCACAAATAACCTCCAGATAACATTTAGCTCTTGTCTCTACAAGTTGCTGGAGTCCAAACCATCCAAGGAACAACAGAACTACAAACAGATCAAACATAGGAGAATGCAAAAGGATTAAAAACGGACAGGCCAGTCCTATCCTGCATTTTTGTTTTATATATAACTGCCAATTCTCAGGAAAATAAATCTTTTCTGCCCCCTTTTTAATAAGATAAAGTTAATTTTTCTTTGTCTAATATAGGTCTTAGTCAATGTTTTGTCAAAATTTAGGTCTTATTCAATGTCCAAAACTTAGAGAAGAAAGCTGAAAGCAACTTTTCCCAGAGCAGTCAATTGCCCAATTCCCTTCTTAAGAAACGAACAATAAGACACTATATTAAAAATGCATCACCCATAACAGTCTATCAGCCAGACACATTTGAGAAGCCGAAAAGATAAACCAAAACAAATCAACCACCAAATGAGTTGCTTTGTTTTTTTTTTTGATAAGGTAAATTGTATTAATCAAAAGGGAGAGAACTCCCGTATACAAGAAGTATACCAAAAAGTAGAGAATTTACATCAGAACATGATTCTCTACAAAAGACGCCCAATTTTCTATACAAATAGGGGCTGTATTAGTGCACCAAAAAGCAATCAAAGATAAAAAACTATTCTTAAGATGTGAAAAAGGAGACCCAATCCCCTCAAAAGCTCTCCTATTTCTCTCCCCCCAAACTATCCACATGAGCAAATGAGTTGCTTTGTGTATTTGAACATACATCTACTTAGTTAGCACGTGGATTTTGAAGGTAAATTTTTCTAATCTAGACCTTCCACTTGACTATTAAATATAACCTAATTAAACAGATGGAGACAGCAACATAAAAGAAGAAGATTCTTTAATGGAGGGGGCCGGATGGAAAAACAGTCATAGAAGCAGAAGACTCTAGTTATAGCAGAAAGTAATGGTGGACAATAGGTTAAAATATATTTGGTCTTGCAAATACTAAAATGAAACATCCCCAGAGAAAGAAAGAAAAGAAAAGAAAAGCTTAAAATAGAAAAAAACTGATGGAATCAGTGGACATTTCAGGGATTTCATTTGGTAATCACTTAAAATATGTACAACTCTTATTATGTATCACATCCGACTGCTCAGTCAACCTTTGAGCTGTGACCTGTGGCTAACTCAGGTTTCTAGTCTATGTTACTTCAAATCCTTCATTGATTTAACTTTGTAAGTGCTGGTCTAGCTTTATTTATGTTGCATTTGCCTCCACCGAGATCATTCTTACTATGTTGTATTCAAACCAAAGATCTTGTTTTATTCTTGAGATGTTCTTAGTCCTAACAGGAACCAACAATTGAGTTTCTGGAGATTTTGGAATCAAGTTTAGGATGCAATAGATATGGGAATCTGAACACATATCTTACCACAAAAAATAGAGCAATCCACTTTTGGAAACTACTTCTACGGACATCTAGGGATGGTGAAACGATTCATCTTGACTTTTTTTGCCAAATGGAAAATGCAGTGGATAATAAACATAGATAAGATCGAATTATGCGCTATCCAAGCCTTATCAGAAACTATATACAAATTCATAAAACTACAGATGCTGGACTACAGCCAACAACAGCAGCAGCACAAGAACAAAGGTCAAGAGAGTCGAGATAAATTTTCAATGTTACAAAGAGTACCGATTAAAGACCAACAAAGGATTATATTGGAGCATGTTTGAGAAACACAACCTTCTGTTGAACAATCACCAAAATAAAGATGATCGCAACTTTGATTAACGTTTGGATAGCGAGGACCACTTGATTTTGACACCATCATATTAGGGTGGTATCAACTAGATTACTAGAATGTGCTAAGAGGCACTAAATACCTACCTACATGGGAAGGAAGCACTGTAATGTGGGGGTGTGAATGGTACCAGCCAATCACTCTTGTTGTTCTTCCTGTTGCCAAGGTCATTCTGTGCTGAGAAAGTTAAAGCAACAAATCCAGAATATAATTTTTCGGATGAAACTGCATAATCACAACCACAACCCAATCATATACATTTAATATATCAAGCGAAAAACTCAACCAACAAACTTAAGATGTATGAGACCATCGATCAAACGAGAGCACAGATCTTTTTTAAGCCAACTGTTATCCAGGCCACAAAGCCGATGCATGTCATAAGGGAATATGGTTACAAAGTCAAGCTCTACATATACTAGAAACATAAGCATGCACTCCGCATCAAGAAAAATGTTTGTGCAGATAATCCTAAGAAGACATGATGCCAGATTATTATTTGACATGTTCCCCGGTTCATTACAAGGAAAACAAAAATCATGATTTACTAATAGATTAGGCATGTTAATAAATAACACATTTGCAAAAACAATGGAACAGCCCATTGCATGAGATATCATTCAAATTGTTTCATGTTGTGAAGAAAATAAATCTATGTTTATGACCGTTCAAATTGTTTCTTATTTGGCAGCAAATTTACCAAAAGCGATCTTTCAAGTAATTACAAGAAAAGCTATACAAAGAAATTATTCTACCAGTCACTAAATGATATTGATCTTCGTTACTGTACTACAACTTCTAGAAGCGCAAGGAAAATGAAAGATATTTGTTTTTTCTAGTACAAAAAACACATTGAAAAACATTCATTAACTGTGCACGGAGCAGGAAGGATATCTCAGCCTTGACTGATGCAGCGGTCAGCTGCTCAGGATTGGTCTCAACACGGTCCTTCCGCCTGTCGCAACGTGGCTGCGGCAGCGCTGCCCATATAAGTGCAGTAACACTACCATTTTTTGAGTGCTGAAAATTGCAACAGAACAAATATTACTTTTGCACGTGAAGACTATTGTTTTGCAGGAAAGTCATAATCAATAGCATGTAAATCAAGGAATAAATCATAAGAAAACTGCATACTGAACGATTAGCGAGCAAATGTCTAAACTACAACATGACAAACCAAAATCAGAGTTTATTAGCTATTGGGAAAGATCATGAACGATGAGGTTAAATATGGTCCATCGAAGATACACCAGCTATCTACCAACACAGCTATTAAGTTTAAATTTGATTTTGACTTACTAAGATTTATATCTTTCCTGATTAGTAAGGAAAACCAATATACATACTGAATGTTTTGCAAGTAAATGTCTAAACTTTAACATGACAAAAAAAATTCAGAGTTGAAACACTACTGGATAAGGTCGCAGAAAGACAAAGTTGCTACCTTTATGCAACAATGTTAATTTCTCCAGGAGAAAGATAGTGTTTTCTCAAAAACTCTTTTACCAATTGCAGACACCGCATCCAATATTTCAAGAATTCCAAAAAACTTACCCCAAAAAAAATTAAAAACCTATTAGCAAATGTCAATAGTAGTTGGAAATTAATGAACTTTATATCCAACAATGGCATAAAGTTACTGCCTTTAAGCAATAATATTAATTTCTCTGCGGAAAAAAATAACTTTTAAGGTAATCTTTGAGCAATTGCAAACACAGCATCCAATAATTCAAAAATTCCAGAAAAGTTCAACAGAACATACAAAATCCATTTAGCAAACACCACTAATAGCTAAAAAATTCAAAAAATCTAAATCCAACGATGACGTAAAGTTACTGCCTTCAAGCAATAGCATCAATTTCGCCGGGGGAAGACAGTATTTAAGAAACTTTTTCGCCATTTGCAAACATGGCATCCACTATTTCACGAATTTTTGAAGAAAAAATCAACAAAAATACAAAATCAATTAAGCAACACCAAAAAAAGAGAAGAAATTAACGAACTATCAATCCAACATTCACTAAGGTACTAACTTTAGGCAATAACATTCATTTCTCGGGGAGAAATAGATGTTTTTGACCAATATTGGCAAAAACCAATCCAATATTAACAAACTTTAATATCCATATTGACAGAAAGTTACTGACTTTATGCAATAACATTAATTTCTCAGGGAGAAACAGAGGTGTTTGACCACCATTTGCAAAAATTGCATCCAATTATTCAAATATTCGATAATTTTCAGCAAAAACAAACACAAAGTAACGCCGGCGAAAATTGGAATTTAACAAACATTAATATCCAATATTTGAAGTTACTAACTTTATGCAACAATACTAGTTTCTATGGAAGACATATGGGGTTTTTGACAATCCAAAACCCTAAATAAACAATTTTTGATTTCCTTCAAATAGATCAATTAAAAATTAAAAGAAAAAAAAACCTGAGTATCACCGAGGAGAAGGCCCATTATTTCTTCAGTTTCAGTAGACAATGCATGACTAAGGCATGTTAACCACACTTCCTCCGTCATCTTCACACTCGTTAGCGACATTATTGCCCTTTTTTCTCTTTCTAATCTGTGTCACTGTATTGTAATTTGTATAAGAAGATGAATTGTCACGTTGTTAACTTTTTTGTATTTTTCCTTTTTGTTTTGGACAAAGAGGGGAGTGGCTTCCAAGTCTGCTACGTGTGTGAAATGAGAACTGAACGTCGGAAGAAAAAAGAGAGAGATGAAAGTATAGATCGGAGTGTCACACTGTGTGGAGAGTGAATTGTGTTTTTCGTCCTTATAGTTTTGTTTATGTTCAGGCTTGTCCTTGTTGTTTTTATGTGTGTTAGAACGGTCCTCGATCTTTTAAAGTGGTTCTTATATCTTTCCGCGTAATTAGGTTTATGTACCCATGTACCATCAAAAAAAATATTTAAATATACCCCTCGTTAACACTTATACCCCTGTACTATAATTAGGAACGTTGATGTGGCATTCACCTCATCAAATATCAATGTCATGTAGGATCTTTTAAAGTGGTTCTTATATCTATCTGTATAAGTAGGTTTATATACCAATGTACTATTATAAAAGGTTTAAATGTACCCTTATTTAACAACTATACCCTTGTACTATAATTAAGAGTGCTGATATGATATCCATCTTATCAAACATCAGTATCACGCAGGATCTTTTAAAGTGGTTCTTATATCTATCCAATTAGGTTTACATACCCATGTACTATCAGAAAAGGTTTAAAGTACCCTCGTTAACAATTATATTCATGTACTATAATTAGGTGTGTTGATGTGGCATCCACCTCATTAAATATCAGTGTCACGTAGGATTGGATGTCCACTTTGGATAAACTTAATAGAATAGGGATATATTTGAACCAATAGTACTACGGTATGAGTATATTTAGACCCAAAATATAATGAATGATATATTGTAATATTTTCTCATAGTACAAGAATATATTTGGTCCTCTGTCGTTAGGTTAAATTTTCTCTATTTTCAATTTACATGGCTTTGATATGATTAATTTTTAAACATATGTAGTACCTTTTATCACATGTGCAACTAAAATAATTAGTTACTGGGAAAATTTACCTAACTATACTATAATAGAAATTTTTTTATTAATTTTTTTAGGTTCATAAAAAATTACATTCTCTATCTATATTTACTACTTATATACAAAAAAAAAAAAACTTAATAAAGAGAGTATTCCTTAAAATTAGGATGTAACTAATATAGCCCCCCTCCCCCCTCCCCCCCCACACACACACGTCTCCCTGTCACGATCCCAATCCCGATCGTGATGGCGCCCAACACCATTGTTAGGCAAGCCCGACCAATTAACATTCACAACTCAATCACACATCTTATTTCCAATTTATAGCATTAAATTAACAGTTTAACAACTCTATTAACCA
>MU738297.1:14723-72087 GCA_026770625.1 Nicotiana glauca
CATTTTCAAAAGTTTCTTTTCTCTTTCATACAAATCAGCTCAAATCTCCACCTCTTCACACAAATCTATCAATATTATCTCTAAGTTTGCAGTAGCAAAGGGACATCCTTCATTGACAACCATTTAAAAGTTTCGAAGTTTTGAATTTAATATTTGGGTTTTTATGAATTTGTGATTTATTTGGATTGGGTGTTCTTGCAAAGGATTGAGAATGTATTTTGGAGTTTACATCTCAATTTTGCGGAAGATTGGTTAAATTTAAAGTTGATTTTAGGTAAAATTTTATATTGAAACCCGAAGAGAAGAAGTTTTACAATTGTATCACGATTGTATGATAACGGTATGATAATTGTATCGCAATTACACCAGAATTCTTTTAAGACTGTATTGAAATTGTATTATAATTGTATTTGATTCATCAATACATGGATACATTATGCAATACAAGTATAATAAAATATTTGTATCAGAATGGCATCGGTTTTAATTGGTTTATATGCTTTTTGCATGTGATGTATTCTTCCTCTTCGATTTTCAAACTGAAAAATAAAAGTTTATGATAATTGTTGATTTTGTGCTGATTTTTATACAGCTTACCGTTGGTTTTGGTGGAATTTCATATTGAAACTTGAAGAAGAAGAAGAAGAAGAAGAAGTTCAAAATATTTCAAAATTATTTCTGAATTGTATCATAAATATAATGTATATAATACATCAATATGTAAAACAACCTGATACAATAGTAATAGAAGTATAATACAATATTGTATTAGAAATGTATAAGAAATTTACAAGGATTATTTCATAATTGTATTAAAATTGCCTCACAAGTTTATTTGAATTGTTTTTGATACATCACTACGTGAAAACATTACATGATGTAATTGCTAAATATTAGTTTTGTCCATTTGTGGAATATATGTTAAGCATATATATAGAGACTTATCGCGTAGATTGAAGATTATTGCGCCTACTCGATGAGATGATGAAAAGAAGAAGAAGAAAAAAGAGAGAAGGACAAAAGCTTGGCAAATGCTACCTGCCATTCAACCCTCAAATAGCATTCCAATTTCACTTAAATTTGTGTAGAAGAAGAGAGGGAGAAAAAAAAAAGGAAAGGATATAATTGAATTCCTTAATTAAAGGTATTAATAATGGGATAAGAGCCTTTTAAGGTGGAATATATTCAATTTGTAAAAAAAAAACTAGATAATTTTTAAAAACTACAAAAGCTAGAGAAAATGGGTAAATAATTTTTTATTATTATATATATAGAGGAAAAACACTATCGCTTAGTTGTGTTATTTGTGTTAAAAATAGCTTTGACATGACACTTAGAATGATAACAAACAAACAAAAAAACTAGTAGGATAAGATATAGAGCTAGACGGATTAGAATAGACTTTAGATAAAAAATAATAAAGAATAAAAATGATCAAATACGAGGAGTCTTAATCTACTCATGTTTGTCTAATATATAATTTAAGCCATAATATTTTTATAATTAAATAAAGTTCTCAGCTATATACCTTTTTGCATACTGACATTGTTGGGATTTTAAGTATATGATATGCTTAAAATAGGATGAATGGGAAATTGAGAGAATGAAATTTTTAATTGAAATTTTAAGTTTCTCCCATTGGCAAAGATACATTGTACCATATTGGAAGAGGATTTTTATGGGTATATAAGCAATTGCTCTTCTTCTAGCTTTTAAAGAGTCGAGAAGAAGGCAAGCCTCGCGTCGCCATCGTCGTCGCTCGCTCCGCTCGACTTCGGCTTCAGATTTGACTTCAACTTCAGATTTGGTCAAATGATTGATTGATTATTTTTATGGACGAAATTTATTTGTTAATAGTAAACTATTAGCAGAAATATTATTAAATATTTATTTTAATAACAGAATATTAATATTAAATCCAATCCGTCTTTATTATAAACTACCCTCTTCAATTTTTCATCTTTATTTTTCCTTTTTATTGTTGAGTAAATAGTCATTTATGTTGTGGCCGTTTTACATAAACAGTCATTCTGAAGAGTAGCACATCTTCAGATTTTAGCCAAACTTTGGCTATAAATACAAGACTATTCTGCTCCGAATTTCAATATGATTTTCTGTGTCTTTCCTCCTCCTCCTTCTGCATACTTTTAACATCAAACAAAGTAACAGTAAGTGTGATTTGCTACCGAACTTTGTGTTCGCTGAAACACTGTGATTTGAAGTACCACTACACCAGTGTGTAATTCGTTCTATCATAGGAAGAAATAATCCACAACTTTGGGTACTATGAGAGGATTAAATTCCTTAAGGAAACTCTATGAATTCAGTGGGCTCGGATTAAAATTTGTTTCTATTTTTTATTTTTGCTTATGTTCATTTATATTTTTCAGAATTATTTTACAAATACAGTTTACTAACGAGCTTAAAGAATTTAATATATTTTCTGTATTTTTACTCACTATTTATGGAGAGTAAAACCTTTGTGGTTTTGTACTCTATTGGAGATTAAAATCTATGTGATTTTAATGTTTGTGTCATTCTCTTACAGAAATGACTAATGATAATGTGAATTAAGTTGTTCTAATGGTGACCGCCAATGCCTCAATGAGCTGAACAACACCAGCAGCATTGGCACAGGCAGAGAAACCTAGAAAATTTTTCGAGATTAATTTCAAGCACTGGCAGCAAAAGATGTTCTTCTACGTGACTACTCTAAGTCTCCAGAAGTTCATCAAGGAAGATGTTCATGTGTTGTCCGCTGAAACTCCATAGACTGAAAGCTTTCTCGTGATTGAGGCGTGGAAGCATTCAGATTTTTTGTGCAAGAATTATATTTTAAGCGGGCTGGAGGATGCTTTGTATAACGTCTACAGTGGCATGAAAACGTCAAAAGAACTATGGATTGCGCTTGAAAAGAAATACAAAATTGAAGATGTCGGGTTGAAGAAGTTCGTTGCTGTAAAATTTTTGAACTACAAAATGGCAGACAGCAAGTCTGTTATTACCCAAATCCAGAAATTGCAAGTGATTATTCACGATCACATTGCTAAAGGTATAAATAAAATTAATACTAGTGTTGGTAGTATTAATTTTATTATATTTACTAACAGAATTTTCATTGAAGGTTTTGTCATCAATGAAGAATTCCAAGTAGCAACGATGATTGAGAAGTTGCCTCAATTGTGGAAGGATTTCAAAAATTATTTGAAACACAAACACAAGGAGATGTCCCTTGAATATCTCGTTGTTCGGCTGAAAATCGAAGAGGACAATAAAGTTGCTGACAAGAAAGGTCGTGAAAACTCAACAATCATGGAAGCAAATATTGTTGAAGAGAACAAAAATAGAAAGAAGGCTTCTGGACCGAAATACAACCCAAGCAAGAAGTGGTTCAGTGGAAATTGCTACAATTGTGAAAAAGTCGGACACAAATCTACAGAGTTTCGTACTTCGAAGAAAGACAAGAAGAAGGGTCAAGCAAACATGGTTGAAAAGCATGATGATGTTGATGACTTATGTCCAATGCTTCCCGAATGCAACTTGATGGGCAATCCTAAAGAATGGTAGATTGATTTTGGAGCCACTCGCAATGTTTGTGCTGTTAGAGAAGCTTTTACTTATGCTTCCATCGGACCCGATGAGACGCTTTATATGGAAAATGCTGCAAAGGCCAAGATTGAAGGATGTGGGAAGATATTTCTTAAAATGACTTCCGGCAAAGTGGTGACTTTGAAAAACGTCTTTCATGTTCCCGAGATTAGTAAGAATTTAATCTCTGCTGGATTTCTTGTTAACAATAGTTTTAAATGTGTTATTTGTATCCGATAAAGTTGTACTAAGTAAGAACGAGATATGTTTATAGGAAAATGTTACTTCACCGAGGGCCTTTTCAAGCTGAATGTAATGGTTGTTGAAAATAATAATAAAATTTCAGCTTCGTCCTACTTACTTGAGTCAAATGAATTATGGCATATACGTTTGAGTCATGTCAATTAAACCTTGTGGAAAATGATTAATTTGGAAGTATTGCCTAAGTTTGAATATGACAAATCAAAATTTCAAGTATGTGTGGAATCTAAATATTTTAAACATCCTTATAAGTCAGTTGAAAGGAATTCAAATCTTTTAGACTTAATTCACATAGATATTTGTGACATGAAGTCAATACCATCTCGCGGTGGAAAGAAGTATTTCATAACTTTTATTGACGATAGTACTCGATATTGCTATGTTTACTTACTTGATAGTAAAGATGAAGCAATAGACGCATTCAAGCAATACAAAAATGAAGTTGAAATACAGCTTAACAAGAAAATCAAAATGATAAGAAGTGATATGGGCGGTGAATATGAATCTCCTTTTTAACAAATATGTTTAGAATATAAAATTATTCATTAAACAACGGCCCTTTACATGACCCAATCCAATGGGATTGCAGAAAGAAAGAATCGTTCATTAAAGGAGATGATGAACGCATTATTGATAAGTTTTGGTTTACCACAGAACTTGTGAGGGGCCGTACTTACGGCTAGCCGAATATTAAATCGAATACCCCATAGAAAAACACAATCCATTCCATATAAAAAATGGAAAGGAAGGAAGCCCAACTTGAATTATTTTAAAGTGTGGGGGTGTCTGGCAATAATGCAAGTTCCTAAACCCAAAAGGGTAAAAATATGACCAAAAACTGTTGATTGTATTTTCATAGGATATGCGACTAATAGTAAAACATATCGATTTCTGGTTCATAAATCAAAAAATCCCGACATTCATAATAATACGGTTATAGAACTAGATAATGTTGAATTATTTGAAAATATATATCCATATAAAAAGGAATATGAGTCGATTGGTGAAGGATCTAAACGACCTCGATAAGAAACAAAATAAAGTACACTTAATCAAGAGGATCCAAGACGTAGTAAACGTCAAAGAATGTCTACTTCGTTTGGACCAGATTTTGTGACTTTCTTATTGGAAAATGAGCCTCAAACATTTAAAGAAGCTATGTCTTCTTCGGAATTATTATTTTAAAAAGAGGTAGTCAATAGTGAAATAGAATCTATACTGAACAACCATACATGAGAATTGATTGATCTTCCTCCTGGAAATAAACTATTGGGTTTTAAATGGATCTTTAAGAGGAAAATGAAAGATGATGGCACTATTGACAAATTTAAGTCAAGACTTTTGGTCAAAGGATATAGACAATGAGAAGGTCTTGACTGATTTGATACATACTCTCCAATTACAAGAATTACGTCCATACGAACATTAGTAGCGTTAGTTGCAATTTATGATCTTGAAATTCATCAAATGGACGTTAAGACAACCTTCTTAAATGGAGAGTTGGAGGAAGAAATTTACATGAAACAACCTGAAGTATTTGTGATTCCAGGTAAAGAAAATAAGGTATGTACACTTGTTAAGTTCCTTTACAGACTAAAACAAGCACCCAAATAATGGCATGCGGAATTTGACCAAATAATATTGTCAAATGGCTTTAAAATAAATGAATGTGATAAATGTGTTAAAATATTATATGTTTCAAATCACATAGTCATTATTTGATTATATGTGGATGATATGTTGATAATGAGTTATGACATTGTCAACATAAATGCGACTAAGCGCATGGTAACTGGCAAGTTTGATATGAAAGACTTGGGAGTTGTTGATTTAATTATGGGAATTAAGATCCATAAGACTTCTCAAGGTCTGGCATTATCACAATATCATTATATTAAGACAGTACTTGAAAAATTCAAGCATTTGGGCTTTAAAATTGCAAAGACTCCAACTGACGTGAATCTTGCATTAGCAAAGAACAAAGGCCAAAGTATATCATAATTGGATTATGCTCGTGTGTTGGGTTGCTTAGTGTACATCATGAATTGTACACAACCAGATATAGTTTGTGCTATAAGTAAATTGAGTCGATATACGAGGAATCCAGATCAATCTCATTGGATGGCCATGAAACGAGTTTTGGGGTATTTAGTACATACCCAGGACTTTGCTTTGCACTACAGTAAATATCTTGTGGTCATTGAGGGATATTGTGATGCAAATTGGATCATCGGATCAACTGATTCCAAGTCCAAAATGTCATGTCCCCTCTTTCTAGCGAAATTGGGTTTAT
Organism: Nicotiana glauca; assembly: GCA_026770625.1. Classification (NCBI taxonomy): domain Eukaryota; kingdom Viridiplantae; phylum Streptophyta; class Magnoliopsida; order Solanales; family Solanaceae; genus Nicotiana; species Nicotiana glauca. The sequence goes on from MU738297.1 coordinate 20,866, forward strand.
GACATTTGGGAGGACAACTCGTTCCCTTTTGGGAGTTGATTTTTCAAATTGAAGAGTCATCACCTAATGATTTAAGTGCATTAGGACACTAAGCAGAGTTTGATTTGAGCAACCAGAGATTGGGTAATGGCTTGAAATTATCCCAAGGGGAAGGTATTAGGCACCCCTCAGGATCTACTAATGCGGTTCCCGGCCAAACTATTATTATGACTTTAAGTGCAAATAACACATAGGCAAGTAAAGCTCCAAACAAAGAGGGGATTTTCACATAATGTTTACAAATAAATAAAGTTGGAAAGAGCTAAAGAAAGCTGATTTTTTCTTATAAAGAAATAGTTTGAAAACTTTAAAAGAAGCAAAGAAACAAAAGGAAAGGGGTCCGAGGTTTATTAATAAAATGGATCACCCCACACAATATTCGGTAATCATTCCTCAGTGAGGGGCTACACGTGATGTTATCGCATGGTCATCATATCAATATCTACCCTTTCCTACCCCGTTAAGGTATTGAAGCATGGAATGGTCTCGTTTACTTATTGCATGATATTACCTGTCCCAATCCTATCAGTCCCGGGGGCATTTTGGACTACTAATCTTAAGGGGAAGGGAGATTAGTCTTATTTGTAGTTTTAAAAGGGCAAAATTCTAAAACGACATACAAGACACGTATAAGAAGTTGGGGGAAACACATAATAAGTAAAAGGCTCAGATACACCTCATTTAGATAGATAAAGCAAGTAATTAACATAACTTACACACACTGTTTATGGTCTGATTAAAACTTAAAAGTTGAGGCAGATTGATTTATTACATAATTCAGATAAGAAGACCGAATTAGGCCTACCTGCTGGTTGTAGTTAATAAAGATTGATTCAGTTATAATTGTTTTACCCTAAGGCTTGCCTAAGTGTTGGACAAGGATGCTATAGGCATGGTATCTACTGATTTCAGAAGCAATGAAATAAACTAAATCCGTACTGGTTATGAAAGTTTACCATGTTATTAAATAAAGCAAGTTTTAGCGATAAGTTTATAAGTTCTGCAGGTGATAGCACATCGTTATTATTGGTTCTAGATTTACAAGCGAGTGAAGCGATTCAGACTTGATTAATAGCTCCTATGGACATGCTTTCTATGCGTTGTTGATTTTAAACCCTTTTATAGACATAGTAAAATGCATAAACCTTATGGACATGATATCTAGATACTGAGTTGCATTTAAGGCCTATGAACATGATATCTAATTGCAGTTGATTGATTAAGACCTATAAACATGGTTGCCTGATGAAGAATGGATATACAAGAGTCAAAAAGACCTATAGGCATATTTTCTATATGCACATGCAGAGTTCTGATTTCTAGATACTCATGGACATAATTTCAATATGAGAGAATGCAGAATACCTATAGGCATAGTATCTACATGAGAAGTGCAGAAATACTTATAGGCATGATATTTATGTGAGAATGCATAAATTCAGAAATACCTATAGGCAGGATATCTATGTGAGAATGCAGAAATTCAGAAATACTTATAGGTAGGATATCTATATGAGAATGCAGAATACTTATAGGCAGGACATCTATGTGAGAAAAATGTTGAATACTTATAGGCAGGATGTCTATGTGAGAAAATGCGGAATTTTAGAAACACATATGGGCAGAATGTCTATGTGAGAATGCAAAATTTCAAAAACACCTATAGGCAGGATGTCTATGTAAGAATGTAGAATTCCAGAAAAATACCTATATGCAGGATATCTACCATTTGCATACATACTTATCCCTCCCTTTTTCACTATCCATCCCCCAAGAGTTTATTACAAAATTATTACAGCCCAGAATAAAATAATATAATGCATCAGAAATTAAAAAGTACAACCAAGGAGAGCCTGATCCAGGCTTCATGTCTGAAATATGAGGTAAACCAACTCCAAAGATCATGATCCAAAGCTTTTCTCCCATTTGAGTGTGTCAGAGTTCCATAAGAGTCTCAGATGAACTCCGGGCAATGCTCACACCCAAATGTATCATCAGATTAAGACATAGTGCAGTGTGGAAAGGGCCAGCCCTCAAGTGTCCAAGTTAAGATGGAACTCAAGGTCCCAAGGCAAGGCTCACAAGAGGGGGCAGAACTTAAAACTAAGAGAAAGTGAAAGTGCAGGAACATAATTTTGAGAGGGGAAAAGGGAAGGGAAGTAGTTACAAAATAGTACACATAGGGGGTTCAGGGGAAAGGGGAAATTGAAAGAGGCAAGGCAGGCTATGGGCATACCCAACAATGGAGAATGCCTGTATACCCAGAAGCCTACTTGAACACACTATTAGAGGCTAGGACCCTAAAGGATTAAGTTTAGTTCATGGATAATAATTTGAATATTGTCATGCCTTAAACCATAACTCAAACATATAGGGGGCATGGGTTTTGGAATTCATAATAGAAACAAGCACAAGGCAGTCATCATGCTAATTTAAGTGTTGAACTCTACAGAAACAATAAGTAGATATGGATACAAAAGCAGTAATATACATTGTTGTGGTGCTAAAGATTAAATCCGGACATACCAGTTTCAAAGAGACAAATTGAGAAAAGTAGTAGGTCGGGTAAACATACCACAGTACAGACAGGAAGAGAGAATACTATTGTGTATAAATGTGAGTTCAGAAAGATTGTGAATGTGTGTTGGTGTGTTTGTGAAAGATTTGTGCCTTTATAATGTGAAAGTCGGGCATAAATAAGGTAAGAAAATAGTTAAGGAACTGATTATCAATTAAGAATCAATCACACAAGACTTCTTTTAATTAAGGAATTCATATTCAAACGGTAAAAATTATTTAAGAAAAGAAATCAAACGAGCTTCTTTTGCGCAAAGTAGGCAATTAGGGGTAAATACATAAAAAGTTACTTAAGGACAGCATTTTGAAATACACGGTTGCACAAATAAGGCAAGAAAATCAATTAGTAGCTGGTAAAATCAAAGGCTTGAGATTTTGTAATTATTGGTCCATGAATGAACCAAGTCAGAAAAGCTGAGAAAGGTTTTAACTTAAGTCGAATCACAAAGAAATCAACAAACAATGGAAAGAAGTCAACAAGCAAGTCTGAACTAATCACAAATTAAAAAGATATTTTGGAGGAAGTTTATCACATATAAATTGCATACAGACATGTCAAGCATGAAATAAGGCGTCGTGTCATTGCAAAATCAATAGAAAATAGACTACAGAAGCATGGTTGTCACAAAAGTTAGCCATGTAGATGAAAAGTAACATCTAGTAGCATACAAAGATTCCAATGCAAACGACCTTAGAAGAGTTTAGCAAAAGTTAGAATCATATGAAAAACAAGGATTTCAAAGATTAGTTCAGAGACTCGAAATAGGTCTGAAAGAGTTAGGGTTTTTGAAATAAAACCAGTTCAAGCAAATCATATAGCCAATGATTTCCAAATTTGGAAGAACCCCCAAATTCTAGGGTTTCTACTATCAATCGAGTGCAGAGATTAAGTCGAAACAAGTTCAGAGGTATCAGAAAAGAACTGAAACCTTTAACATGTTCCTTTCAGCAACAGAAACTCATTAGAAACATGGTAGAAGAGTAACATGCGAAACACAATAGATGCTCAAAGAAAACATGGTAGAAGAAAATAGTACAAAACATAATGGAATAATTGATAAGAACAGTAGGGGAAGCATTAGAATAAACTTAACTAGAACACAGTAGAGGAAATTTAATAAGAAACACTCAAAAATACAGTAGGAAAAAATACAGTAGATGAAACACACAAGAACACAGTAGGGAAAAATACAGTAGAAGAAACACACAAGAACACAATAGAGGCAATTACAGTAGAAGAAACACGGAAAAGAAAGAGAAATTCAGAGAAACATCTAAATATCTTAGAAAAAACCTAGATCAAAAAAAGAAATAGTTTTAAAATATAGTTTTTGAAAGAAAAGTCAAGAGATTCGTTTAAAAATCTTAAGGAGAGCATAGGTCTGGAACAAATCTAAAAATTAGAAAAACTTCGAAACTGGGGTTTTAGGAGGAACCCAAACGATGAGAAAGGCTTGGATTTAAGCAATAGGAGTCGAGACCAGGCTTCGAAAAAGACATAGCTTGCCGGAACAGGGCCTGAGATGGCCGTGTAACTTGAGTCGACAAAGGTCTGAATCCTAACTCTTCGTGGTCAGGCCACGAGTCTTCAATTATCCAACCATGAGGAGCCATAGGCTGCTTGGGGGTGGTGAAACCACCATGGGTTTAGGTCAGAAGGTGGTGGGAGAGTATGAACAGAACTCATCGGAGATGGATGGAGGAGGAAAGTTCTAGAGAGAACCAAAAGTTAGAGAGATAGAGACGAGTGGGGGAAAATGAGGTGTATTGGGGGCTCGTTTGGTTTAATTTATGTAGGTTAAATAAGGACCGTTGATCTGAATGATCAACGGTCCAGATCTAATGGGGTAGATGGATCGGGTAGGGTAATTGGAACTGGTTCGGGTAATTTAATAGGAATTGGGTTGGGTATTGGATTTTATTAGGGATTCAAATCTGGCCAAAATTGAAAGGAAATGGGCTAACATTTAAATAGCCACTTTTTTCTTATTTAATTTTATAAAAAACAGTAAAATAAATTGAAAATGCTAAAATGATTTATAATATAATTATCAATTTAAAATTATGAAATCTCATTTTATAAATATGAAATGACTTTAAACCTAAAAATGGCTAATATTGCAATTATATAATTTTATCCTTAAAATACCAAATAAATTTATAAAAAAAAAGTGTGTAAAAACATCTTATCTATATTTCAATATAAACATGAGAATCCAATGAATAAATCACCAAAAAAATAATAATTTTGGAGACAAATATTGGATTTTTCTTGATATGTATATATAAACGAAATAGAGTAGTAAATTGATTTAATGTAGCCTTGTAAAATGCTTATATATGCATATACATGCTATTTTGAAAGGTATTTTACATATATAAAAATATAGGAAAAAAATTAGGTATCAACAACTGCCCTTCTTTGCCCGGGAAGGATGAAAAAGTTGTCGGGTAAAGATATGATGGCCAATTTTGATCGAACGAAGCGACTTGAAGAGGTTGACCATGCTCTGATTCCTCAGCTGCCTGCATATCTCTGGTCTTACAGGAATCAGGCCATATGTAGTTCGGGATCCATCTGCGAAGTATGCCGATGGAGACTCTTCAAGAATGAACGCAATATTCGGGTTGGGATGAATGGTTAAGGTCTAATAGGGTTGCGGGAACTGGAGCGGGATTGCTCCTACTGAGATGTCCATTACTTGTCAGTTTACCTACAAATAAGCAATACAAGTGTATATTGTGCAAAAATTTAAACATGATGCAAGTTCCCGTTGGACCATGAATGTTGTCTTTGGACGGTTAGGATGGCGTCCTTAGACAGTGACGTCCTGGGACATGAAGTGTATAATAAAGGATTCGCATGCTATGAAATGATGCTCTCGGGCTATGAGAATGATTCCTCCGAACTATGATGTCTTTGAATAATGATATGCAAAAGATAAAAGGGGTCCTCAGGCCATGGCATGGCATTCTCGGGCTATGAAAATGGTGCCTTTGGACAATTTGGTGATCTTTCAGCCCATGAGATGCAGAAGGTGACGATCTTTTAGTCCATGCAGGATGTAAATAAAGTGGTGTTCTTTCGGCCATGCAGAATGTCAGTAAAGTGGCAATCTTTGAGCTAATGCAAATGTAGATAAAGTGGTGATTTTTCATCCAAGCAAGAATGTAAATAAAGTGGCGATCTTTCAGCCATACAAGAATGTAAATAAAGTGGCGATTTTTCAGCCATACAAGAATGTAAATAAAGTGTCGATATTTTAGCCATGCAGGATGTAAATAAAGCGGTGATCTTTCAGCTGATACAGATGTAAATAAAGTGGCAATCTTTCAGCCAATACAGATGAAGGTAGATCTTAACGTCGAAAAGCAAAATGGTAGCCCTATAAAATGCAAGAAATGCAGATGGAGGTAGAGATTAACCTCTGAAGGCGGAATGGTAGCCTTATGCAATAGAAGAAATGCAGATGGAGGTAGAGCTTAACCTTGGAAGGCAAAATGGTAGCCTTATGCAATTCAAGAAATTCATATGGAGACAAAGCTTACTCTCGGAAGGCAGAATGGTACCCTTATGCAATGTAAGAAATGCAGGTGGAGACAAAGCTTAGTCTCGGAAGGCAGAATGGTAGCCTTGTGCAATGCAAGAAATGTAGATGGAGGTAGAGCTTAACCTCGAAAGGCAGAATGGTAGCCTTATGCAATGCAAGAAATGCAGATAGAGGCAGAACTTAGTCTTAGAAGGCAAAATGATATCCTTATGCAAGAGATAAAAAACAAATGGTGATAGAGTTTTCTTAGTTGGTAGCTTATCGTGATATTGTGGTTGCTGGGGATATTGTGTGCGGATAGCAACTGTGAATATGTGTAACAGTTCTGAGAGTTGTATTATTGAACAATATGAGTACATGATATATTTGATAATTTTGCGACTCGAGTGCCTGTATCCAAACAAAAATCGTGAGTTTTGTAAAGTGGAAAGGTTAGTTCGTATCCCTTTGCTTGACCTGCTCGGCTATGTTTTGGTGATAATGTGCGTATCATTGGGGTAGCGTTGCTAAACAAAGCAATTTAGTAACAGACATGCATGATTTAGTAAAAACATAACATAAATACACAATCGATAATAGTTTTCTTTAGATGAACCGACGACTGCGACGTGGTTCAAGACATTGCAATTTTTCTTGCTCCGGAATTTTGAGGGTCCTCCTCAAAATTCTGCCCCAATTTACTGGGTTGCTGCTTTTGACGGCTGCTTGCGGTGACTAGCTAAATATTACTTCGGAATTTTGAGGGTCCTCCTCAAAATTTTATCCAAGTTTTCAATTATGGAGGAGGGGGGGGGGGAGGAATAAAATTTTATTAAATTATGACTGAACCCATAGGACTGCCTACGCATCCCCTCTTAAACAGGAATTAGGTCAGGCGTAGTTCAAATTACATCATATAGGAAAGCATAGAGATTACACATAGTAGCACTTGACTGCATCTGAATTAATTGGCTTTGGCCAAACTTCTCCGTCCATTTCCGCAAGTATAAGGGCTCATCCTGTTAGAACCCGGTGAACCATGTATGGACCACGCCAGCTGGGAGAGAACTTCCCTTTGGCTTCATCCTAATGCGGGAATATTTTCTTTAACACCAGCTGCCCTGGCGTGAATTGTCTCGGCTTGACTCTTTTGTTGAAGGCTCTGGACATTCTGTTCTAATAGAGCTGATCGTGGCAAACTGTGTTCATTCTCTTTCTATCTATAAGAGCTAGCTGCTCGTAACAGCTTTCTACCCATTTTTCGTCGTCGAGCTTTGCTTCATGTATGATCCTTAAGGAGGGCATTTCCACCTCGGCGGGAATGATTGCTTCTGTGCCATAAACCAGCATATAAGGGGTCGCCCCAGTTGATGTGCGGTATCCCAATAAAGCAAATAATAGTTTCTCGTGCCACTGTTTATGCTTCTCTATCATTTTTCTCAATATCTTCTTGATGTTCTTGTTGGAGGCTTCTACGGCTCCGTTCATCTGAGGTTTATAGGCTGTAGAATTCTTGTGTTTGATCTTGAAGGTGTCACAAATGGCTTTCATCAGGTCACTGTTGAGATTGGAACCATTATCAGTGATGATTGATTCTAGAATCCCGAATCGACAAATGATACACTACTGGAAAATTCACTTATGGCTACGCAGGGAAAACCGTTCCAATAGGTAAGACAACAGTTTCCATAGATGTACTGCTACGGTTCAGCGCCCGTTCCACAAGCTATCGTGACTATAGAGTTTATGGAACGGTTTTTGGAATGGTTCTGATAACCATTGCTATATAATAGTCTATCGCTACGGTTTTCCCTCTTCTTGTTGGAACGATTATTCTTATCAACTGCAATGATTAATAACCGTTACCATAAAGTTAAATGCAACGGTCATAAACCGTTACTATATATATCAAAACCATTACAGGTATAATAGAAATGGCAACGATTTCTTTAAGATATTGCAACAGTTGAACTACCTATTGCAACGGTTTGTAGATTATTTTGGAACGATTTGCAGATCCTATGGCAACGGTTCACTAACATATTGCAACGGTTGTTAGATTATTTTGGAAAGGTTTACAGGTCCTATGGCAACGATTGATCTACCTATTGCAACAGTTTTTATATTATTTTGGAACGGTTTTCAGATCCTATGGCAACGGTTTTGTTAGCTGTAACAATTTAATTGAATTAAAAATAGTGCCCCCTGTTGTAAATAAAGATTTTACATATATATAAAACAAACTATAAAACACTAAAATTTATATAAATACAAAATGAAACTTTTGATAATCCAAATTGTCCGACAATAGATCCATAGATATTGATGAAACCAATAACATACATTTGATATTTCAACATCAAAAGTTTTAAAATATTTTGATAACAAACATTCCTAGAAACCGCCACATGCATCTACAACAATCAACAATTCAAAATTCAAGTAAGGTCTAGATCTTCATCACTCCCTCTGTCTTCTATATCTTCATCTACTCCACCTACAAAAGAGTATAAAGTGAGATTTGCAAAATATATTAAAGAAAACTTTTGCTCTTTAACTCTAACAAGACATGGACAACAAAAATACTTCAAAAACAATATTCTCCTATTCTTATATGCCTTTTTCTGACTTTACACTTCCCTTGGTATCTCATATAATGGTATTGGATGCATAAACAACAGGTCCAAGCAGTTGATACACTGCTTAAGTTGGTGTTAGAGTTGAAGCAAACAACTATATTTTCAGGATTTGCATCTCTAAATGATCACGTGGAGCAGAGAACAGAAGAATTTACTGAACATGCTGAGAAAACAGAATGCATGTTATCTAGAATTGGAGAAGAAGCAGCTGGTAGCCTAAAGGATCTTGAGTTACATTATTATTCTTCTGCAGAAAGAACTAGTAGTCTGCCTTCTTACAGCCAAGAAACAATGCCCTGAAAATGGTTCTACCACCATTTATTCTTTCCCTTTGATCTATCCTTTCTCTATTTCCGCTCTTGCTCTATCAGCTGGGGATAATGTAGCAAGAACTTCAGATGTTGGCCTAAGTATATTTGTCTTCCTTGAAGGTGTACTTACCATGAGGTTATTTAATCAATGATGAGAAATCCAGTTTTTTTCCAACTTACTATTACTCCAAAGCCTTTTACAAACGAGATTGGATTATGCGGCATCTACAACGTATTAATGTATTCATACAATTGGATTATGTGGCAACTAGTAGTTAATAGGTGTCAAACTAATGCCATTCAAAACCCAAAATAGCTAAAACTGGAGAGCATATAACGGAAAGAGCAAAACCATGAACTAATGCCATTCATGGTTTTGTTCCTAGCCTTAATTATTGTGAAAGAAGTAAGGAAATCTAAATCAACAAAGATAATAGGGAATGACAGTACTTTAAACTAATCACGATAATCTTTAAACTAGAAATTTCTTACAATTGTACTCATTGTACTCTCATAAGAGCTTTTGTATACTCGACCAGGTTTTCTTTTTCTTGTAGCCACAAAGATATCTTTACTTGATAGAGTATCCGAAGTATCAGCCATTTTCTTCTTTTATTCCTAGTAACATGAAAATTGGTATAATAATATTTTCATTCAAAGTTAGCAAGTTCATACTTAAAGAAAAATAAGAAAAAAAATCAAACCTCGATGATTTGAGCAAAACTTGGTTTGTCAGCAGTGTGTGGATGCTTCAACTTTTTTTGATTCTCGATATTGGTTTCAGATATTTTTTGCAAATAAACAAGCAAACATTATTCATACTTAACTTGCACAATTGAAGCATGCTTACTCAATGTGAAATAATCTGTTATTCTAAACTCCTATAATTAGTGTGATGATCTGAACCACATGGCATTTGATACTCTATTCTTCTTATAGTCTTGCCTTCCTAAATAATGTTTCATATGTGAGCCTGTACATTATCTCTTTGGTTTTCTGTGCTCTATCATGCCTTTAAACAAAGTTCATGCTTATCTCTCACACTCTTGCTTATGTTTCGATGTTGTACTGTCACATAGAAGACCCTAAACCTTGCTAAACCCCTGCATGTTGATTGAAACTGATGAAAAGACTTAAATGAACCTTCGGTTGTTACTTGCTTTGTTTGAATATAATACAATGTCTCAACTCTCAAGGAACCTAGTGTGAATATGAGGCTAGGGACTATTGAAACCAACTTGCTTGTTTTAGTGTCTCTACTGATACTCTTTACTATTCCTACATGAAGTTGTTAATTCATGCTTCTATTAAAAACCAAGATTTAGTCTGTGAATAAACCCCTCACTAACCTACATATAGGTTATAGAGGTTGAAGACTCCTGAAAACTTGAACTATGTATCTCTTCTATTTCTTTACTTACATGACTCAATTGTAGAAATAACCAGTCAAATGCCCATGGACCAGCTTCTGGTTCATCAAATTCCAGAAGAAACTTATCATGATCATGACAACACTTTATGCGACCATCTGATTATTAGAAACTTATTGCCAAAGAAGTTGGTTTTTTCAAATGTTACCTAATTGTTCATTAAGTGAACAATCTACCAGCAATCAGAAGAACATAAAGGTAAGTCCGTCGGGTCTGTCCTAGATGATAATGCAAATTGACATAGTCCTACACTACAATAATTGAAGTCAGTTGAATACCTTAAAGTTGAGAATTTGCAAAAGCTACTCAAGAAGCCATATCACAGTTTCTCTACTTTGATGAGCATTTATGAGCATATAAAGCCACTACATGGTGAGGAGCCAATGACCACCAAAAACATGTATGACTTTTGTGATGTTTATTTTATGGATTTGATGTTCCTTTGTTTCACATAAGCGCATTACCACGACCAAAGATTGGTCGCTCCAGAACCTCTAACTCTGAGTAACAAGACAAATTCATAGCTGCAAAGCAACTACAACTAAAGCACTCTCTAAGCTCCAAGATGATTAAACATTGGACACATCTATAACCCCTAGGCCAGTAAGTTAGAAGTTCACATACTACATAATAATGGAAATATAGACGCCGATATAAAAGTATTACACCATCAATTTGCTCTAGGTTGTTTAGGACAGCTGAAAACAGAGTAAAATGGTAGATCTGCTCCTAGTTATGAACCCCTGGCTAACACATATAGGTTATAGAGGTTGAAGACTCCTGAAAACTTGAACTGTGTATCTCTTCTATTTCTTTAGTTACATGACTCAACTGTTTTGGACTACTAAATAACATGTTATTCTTTTTTCTTAATTGCACTTTGGAGTGCCATACCTTACTCCACTTCTCACTTCTCGTGGACATATGATTTCACCCTTTTCTTAAAAAAATTGTCTTAAAGCCAAAGAAATGACAAGAATAACTTGGACTAATTTTCAGTTGCATCCTGATAGTGGAAAGGAATCACTTTGGCTTCACACAGAGTTGGCAAAAGTTTGATGTAATTATCTTGGCGGTATCGGAGTTCCAATAGTCAAGAAGATCTTTAAAGTGAGACGCAAAAATATTTTGTGGCATATTCTCCATTCGAAGCTCGTCATTCTCATATGTATCAAAGTGCTTTTTCTTCAACTGACTTTTATACTTTCTCCGAGTAGTACAAACTGAATCAAAAACATAATTCTTCGCCTCTTCAGGAATGTCATATTTTTCCTACAAATTTAGTGCAATTGGGTTAATATAACAAATATGAAATATCGATGCTTATTGAACATTAGGAACTTCATACCTTGACATATTTTCAAATATCATTTTTTTATCTACTTTCCTCCAATCAAATACATTAAGAGGATAAAAGGTCTCATTCCTTCCCAATATGTCGAGGAAGCTACCCGACTCTTTCACAACTTCCATAGTAGAACCAATGGGTTGATTGAACTCATTTAGCACGATTATTTATGGTACTTTCTACCGTGCACTCTTTGCATTTGAGTAGGGCCTCTTTTTCTTTTTGGCATGGAAGGGCCTGCACTAATACAAAATAAGAATAATCACCAATCACATCTGTTAGTTAATTTTATGATTAAATTTATATATACTTGCCTGGTTCCTCAGATTGTTCAATTGCTTCATGATTGATATAATCCTCAGATGGTTCATGCACAGCTTGTGATGTAGGAGTGATGGAATCCATTGGTACTTGCCGCACTTGTTCTTGTACTCCTTGTGCTGTAGAAGAGGTAGAAATCCATGGCACTTGCCGCACTTTTTCTTGCAGTTGAGATCTTCGGACTAGTGCAATGCTTAGAAAAATTTGACAAGAGATGGTGCCCTTGATTTTTTCTCATTCTATTAAATGGTGCCAAATATGCATAAATGAACTTAACTATGCAAAAGCTTATGCTTTTTCCTTTCTTTATAAGTTGCTAAAGCTAATATTTTTTAATTACAAAAGAATGAACAGGAACAACAACACTAATCAACAAATCACAAGTAGCAACAATAATATAAATATATGGACTAAAAAAGACTAAAAACTTACAAGAATTGACAAGTCTTCAACAAAATCTCTTGATACTGCACAAAAAATAAAAATAAACACAACTCAGATTAAACTGAAACCTTAAAAAATCCAAAAGTAACAATAACAAGTAAAACAATATACCATCAGAGTTGAGGTTTTTGAGCCTAAAAGAAAGTAGAAAAATAGGAGTCAACACTGAAATAGCAAGCAAAGAGAGGATATAAATCCTGTACATCGTCGAAATCTCCTCATCAAAGCATAAATATAAAACAAAAGCCAAAAGGGTATTGGATAATCAGAAAGACTAGCAGGGGATAGGAGATCCACCGAAGCAACAAAAGCAATGAGCAAAAACTAAGGCACTTCAAAAACAAAATCACAGCAACATTCTCGTCCATTTAGATGACAAATAAAAACTGCAATAGCTGACTTACGATTTAAACAACCCAGAAATTTAAACAAAAAAACATAAAAAAACTGCTAAAAAATAAGCCTTCAACACCCACACGAGTTATGATATCAAATAAGATTTGTGATGACTATTTTGCATACTTCATTGCAACAAAGAGCAAGAAATTAGAAATCAAAACTCAAAAGGAGAGAGTAACATGTTTACTGATTTGGAGAAATTAGCATGCCGCTTATGTTTTTTAGCCTGGAGTCCGAAATTAAGCCTTCCAATTAACGATTTTTAGATTTGGAGAAAGTGTTGATGGATGCTTGGATCGAATCCGAACCTGGAGAAGATGAGTCTGATGATGGAATCGCCTCTCTCCTCGTTAATTCCGGTAAAATTAAAATTAGGGATTTAGTATTCTATTAGATATAAAAGTTAAAAAATAAAAAATGAAAATAAGATTGTGGACCCCTTTAATTTTAGCGGGTATAAAATATTTCACTGAAAAATAAGGAGGGAATTAATAACCGTAACAATACGTATAACCGTTACGATAGAGGGGTTTACTGCTACGGTTATAAAAAAATGTTGCCATAGATACCTCTATAGGAACAGTTTTAAGACTATTGCTATGGTTCGGTTAATAAGTGTCCCGGTAGTTCTAATATTTTTTTGTAACGGTTCAAACCGTAACAATACACCATCTATAGCAACGATTACTGATCTGTAGCGATAAAAAGCTTTGCCATAGCTCCAATTTCTAATAGTGATACGGTCGCGAACGAAGTCTGCCACGACTTTCTTAGTCACTGCTCTGTAAGATGCGCTTCAACCCATTTGGTGAAATAATCAATTGATACTAGGATAAATCTGTGCGCATTTGATGTGGCAGGTTCGATTGGTCTGATAACATCCATTCCCCAAGCGGCCAACGGCCACGGCGAGCTTGTTGCAGTAAGCTCATTTGGGGGTACCTTGATCATGTCTGCATGTATCTAACAACGGTGGCACTTTCGAACATATTGGATGCAATTTGTTTCCATAGTCATCCAAAAATAACCTGCATGGAGTATCTTCTTGGCTAAGACAAAACCGTTCATATGTGGACCGCATGTCCCGGCATAGATTTCTTCTAGTAGTTTAGATGCTTCTTTCGCGTTGACACACTTTAGTAATCGCAAATCCGGAGTCCTCCTATACAGGATTCCTCTACTGTGAAAGAAATTGTTAGACAACCTTCGAAGTGTGCCCTTTTGAGTAGGATTTGTGAGCTCTGGGTACTTTCCTTTTCTCCAAGTATTCCTTGATATCATGAAACCAAGGCTTTCCGTCTGCTTCTTCTTCGATATGAGCACAGTAGTAGGCTGGCTGATCATGGATCTTTACTGGAATGGGATGAATAAAGTTCTTGTCTAGATGTTGTATCATGGATGATAGGGTAGCTAATGCATCGGCAAGTTCATTCTAGACTCTGGTAACCTGTTGGAATTCTGTCTTTGTGAATCTCTTTCTCAACTCCTGTATATGATGCAGATAAGGGAGTATCTTGGAGTTTTTGGTTGCCTATTCTTCTCGGACCTGATGAATGAGCTCATCTGAATCCCCAATTACTAGAAACTCTTGAATGTTCATGTCAATGGCCATCTTGAGCCCTAAGATGCAGGCTTCGTACTCAGCCATATTGTTGGTGCACGGGAACCTGAGTTTGGCAGATACCGGATAATGCTGACTGGTTTCTGATACTAGGACCGCTCCTATGCCAACTCCTTTAAAATTTGTTGCTCCATCGAAAAACATTCTCCAAATGTCATAGGATTCTGCAATACCTTCTTCTATGAATGATACCTCTTCGTTAGGAAAATACTTTTTAAGGGGTTAGTATTCTCCGTCCACGGGATTCTCGGCAAGGTGATCTGTCAATGCCTATCCTTTGATTGCTTTCTGAGTCACGTAGACGGTGTCGAATTCACTCAACAAGATTTGCCACTTAACTAGCTTGCCAATGGGCATGGGCTTCTGAAAGATGTATTTCAAAGGATTCATCCTTGATATGAGATATGTAGTGTAGGCACAGAAGTAGTATCTCAACTTCTGAGCTACCCGAGTCAAAGCATAACAGGTGCGCTCTAATAGTGAATACCGGGCCTCATACGGGGTGAACTTCTTACTGAGGTAATACATGGCCTGCTCCTTCCTCCCTGTTTCGTCATGCTTCCCAGAACGCAACCGAACACTCCGTCCAATACTGCAAGGTAGAGTAATAGAGGTCTATCTGGATCGGGCGGGACCAAAACTGGTGGTGTTGATAGGTACTCCTTGATTCTGTTGAAGGCCCTTTGGCAGTCATCAGTCCATTTGGTAGCGGCGTCCTTCTTCAGCATCTTAAAGATTAGCTCGCAGATAACTGTGGATTGTGTTATGAACCGGTTGATGTAGTTGAGTCTCCCCATGAAACTCATCACGTCCTTCTTGTTCTTTGGAGGTGGTAATTCTTGAATGGCTTTGACCTTTGATGGATCTAGTTCTATTCCTCAGCGACTTACAATAAACCCAAGTAGTTTTCCAGCAGGTACCCCGAATGCACACTTTGCGGGATTCAATTTCAGGTTGTACCTCGTAGTCTATTGAAGATCTTCCTCAAATCTTCCTTGCGATCAGTGACTTTCTTGGACTTGATGATAACATCGTCTACATATACTTCAATCTCCTTGTGTATCATATTATGGAAAATAATAGTCATAGCCCTTATATAGGTGGCCCCTACATTCTTTAGCCTGAATGGTATCATCTTGTAGCAGTATATTCCCCATGGCATAATGAAAGCCATTTTCTCAGCATCTTCTTCGTTCATCCAGATCTGATGATATCCAGCAAAACAATCCACGAATGACTGCAACTCATGCTTGGTGCAATTGTCAATCAGGATGTGTATGTTCATCAAGGGGAAGTTGTCTTTCGAACTGGCCCGGTTGAGATCCCGGTAGTCAACATAGACTCTAACCTTCCTTTCCTTCTTCGGCACTGGCATGATATTGGCTGATCATGTCGGATATTCTACTATCATAAGAGCTTTAGCTTTGACCTGCTTAGTGACTTCTTCCTTGATTTTCAAACTCATGTCAGGCTTGAATTTTCTAAGCTTCTGTTTTACCGGTGGCCATGTCAGATCAATTAGCAGTTTGTGTGCCACAATAGATGTACTAAGGCCAGTCATATCATCATACGACCAAGCGAATAAGTCTCATATTCCCTAAAAAATTCTGTGTATTCTTCCTTTTCTGACGGTGACAAATGAAAGTTGATCCGTGTTTCTTTGTGCGTCTCCCAGTTTAACAATCTCGGTCTCGTCTAGGTTGTACTTAGGTCTGTTCTCAAAATTCTCAACTTCTTTAGCAATCTCTTCTAGTATAATATCTTCTTTTGAATCTATGTTCGTTTGTTGCGTTGTCTCATTACATATCACAGTCATCGATTTATCAAGATAAGTAATAAAAATGTTGTATAAATAAACTAATGAGAGAAAATAATAAGAGTAAGATTTATAAGGAAACTAAAATTCTTTGATAAATTTCAAAATTCTTTTGAACATTGGAGATCTTATTTAAAATGCGAAAGGAAAGTCGACTAGTAAAAATAAAAGATAGTGTTTGATGCTTTGTTCAGCCTTTCTACCCCGAGACTTTCCGGGCTCTGGTGGTTTTGATGGTCCAATTATTGAGGCATGCTCCTCGACTTACGGCCTGTATGGAAGGGCCTTCCTCCCCCTTCCTAAAAAATGACACAACAATCCATGTCATCATCTTCTAGGAACAAATTCCTCACTGCTTCCAATGCTTCCTCTTCTTCCGACCCATGAATAACATTGGCTGGCTGGAAAGTCTGTTCCAAATGTGGTATTGGCTGCTCCAGCGGGTAGTAAGGACCACGCCCTGGTGGCGACCAATTATTGAATTCCTCCCAGGTATACTCATAACCTAGACCAAAGGTGGTACCATATTTCTTTAGTTTGATAGGCTTAGCGATTCCCTGGAGGTTCTTGCCAAGTCCCTTGCCAGGTTCGTATCCGCTCTAGTTTAGTATGCTTTCAATTTTGTTGTCCCATCATTTGTCCTTGTCAACAGTGTTGACTCACTCGACGTGATGATAGGTCTCCCCGCCTATCTTTCTACTGCCTCTGATTACTGTGATGGTCTGGTGATTGGATATGGGATTGTTATCGTCGCCGTGAATGATCACATCTTGGTGTACAGTCAAACTTCACTGACTGATGTAATATGGATGCCACTGCCCCAACAACATGAATCCATGGTCATCCCAACAACAAATTGTAAGATGCCGGCACATCTATCACTTGGAAATCGACATCGAACCAAGTAAGCCCCATTTGCAAACACAAGCTACTTTCCCCAATAGTGGACCTTTGGGGACCGTCGAAAGCATTGACGTTGATGGCCCCGTCCATAATATCATGTAGCCCCTTTCCTAATGTCCCGAGTGTTACCAATAGGCAAATGTTGAGGCTGGATCCTCTATCAATTAGGATTCTGGTGATAAAATAATCTTCACATTACATAGTGATGTGCAACGCCTTGTTGTGACTCAACCCTTCTGGTGGTAGCTCGTCTTTATGAAAAGTGATCTTGTGACTTTCTAATACCTACCCTACCATATTTGCCATCTCTCCTCCAGTGATATTGCTTGGTACATATGCCTCACTCAGCACCTTTGACAGGGCATTCTTGTGTGCATCGAATTTTTTGCAGCAAAACTATGATAGAAATTTATGTCGGTATTTTGTTCAGCTGATCAATAATTGAGTATTTTTTGGCTTGTATCTTCATCCAGAGATCATCGGGCCCGGTTTCAGTGATGTTTGGCTGACTAGAGGCCTGCTTGCTTGACTCGGCCAAATGCTTCGGGGTAAAAACCCTATTGCTTCTCGTCATACCCTATGCCGTAACTGATTCCCCGAACTTGGCCTTCCCTTTTCTTCTTGCCTCAGTTGTGTAGTCCTAAGGTATGACATTTGTATAGAATGGTGTTATAACCGACATTGCTACCGTAATGGGTGTAGCTATCTTTACTCTGACCGAAGCGTGCACCTTAGGCAGTAAAATTACAACTTCGAAGGGTGTACGTGCATTTGCTGGTGACATAAATTCGACCTCAATCAGCATTGGCGTCTTTGCAAAGGATGGTGCTTCAAACTCAAGTGGCATGGACATGCTTACCTCAGCATCTGCAAAAGGCTGAATCTGGACTACAGTCGGATTAAGGGTGACTATTGGCTTCTTTGGATCGTCGCCTTCTGTGATCAAACCGATTGACCCCTCGGGGTCCCAATCATCCTCTAATTCAATCATGTGAACACCTCCACCCTTGTGGTATGGCAGAGGGTTATTGCAAACATTTGAAGCAGGCTCCTTTGCCACAATGATATTGTTATCAATCAAAGTCTGGATCTTATCTTTTAGAGAGCGACATTCATCAATGGTATATCCCTTCATGCCAGAATGATATGCAAAGGATTTATTTAGATTGACCCACTGAGAAGGGTTTTCAGGGGTTATAGTAGGGATATGGGTGACATAACCAGCAGTTTTGAGCCTTTCGTACAACTGGTCAATTGGTTTAGTAATGGCGGTATACTGTTTAGGAGGTCTGCGATCAAAATTTGGTCGAGGTTTAGGAAAGTTTTGACGTGTGAAAGATGATTGATAGTGGGATAGTTGAGCATTATAGGCTTGGTATACATGTGCAGGTTGGGAATATCTGGGTGAAGTAGGCTGATATGTAGAAGGTGGAAGTGATTAATAAGTAGGTGGTAGAGTTTGGTAAGAGGGTGATCGTGCTTGGTAATTCGGAGTAGGCTAGTATGTGAGTAGAGGCATTAGGTAGGTTTGGTATTTGATAGAGGATTTGATTCTCTATGCAACCATTACGGCACCTATGTCCCTTTTCTTGGACGTACCACCAGACTGTAAAGCCTTACTGGTAGCTTGTAATGCTTCAAAGTTCGTAACCATACCACTTTTGATGCCTTCCTCGATCCTTTCTCCTAGCTTGATGATGTCAAAAAATTTATGATTCTTGATCAGCATCAGTCTCTCATAGTATTGCGAGTCCTGAGACCGAACGAAAAATTTGTTCATTTGTTCTTCCTCTAAAGCAGGTCTGACCTTAGCAGCTTCTGATCTCCAGTGAGTGGCATACTTGCGGAATGTTTTCGTGGGCTTTTTCTTTAGGTTCTAAATGTAGAACACATCTGGTGCATTTTCTTATTGAATCGGAATCTGTCCATAAAGTCGGACGCCATACTCACCCAATTTGACCATTTCTTTGGGTCTTGGCTGATGTACCAAGATAGAGCATCTCTTTTCAAACTCCTCATGAAAAGTTTCATGCGGATCCTCTCGTCTTTCCCTACTTTGACCAACTTGTCGTAGTATGTTCTCAAATGAACTCTCGGATCCTCTGTACCATCAAACATCTCGAACTTTGGAGGTTTGTACCCCTCGGGCAGTTCAATATCTAGTTGTATGCAAAGGTCTTCGTAGTTCAACCCTTCAATCCTCTTACTTCCTTTGACGCCCAGAATTCGGGTAGTCAATTTCTTGAGTTTTTCCGCGGGGTTCCTAATGAGTGAGTCTTTATCATCAGACTTGGGTGTGCTTGAGATGTGTTGGGTGTAGTATGGCATGGTATCCACGTAGATGGGGGGTGTTATGATGAGTGTGTAAATGGTCATTTGTGGAGTTCAAAGGTTCTGGGATGAGCAGTGGAGTATTGTTGGAAGTGTGGCAAGTATTGCAGTGGTGGTGAGGAGCGGGATGGTTTTGTGGTTTTGGGATTTTTGTGGGAGTGTGGGGTTGACATCTAGGGTAGTGAGGGAAAATGACAGATTTTCCAAGTTCCGAACTTGGTCAAGTTCCTCTTGAAATTTCAACAGTTTTTGCTCGAGTTAGGATGCATTTTCTTTGGAAACCTGAGTACCATGAGTGACTTCTACCCGTTCAGCTGAGTTGTCCTTTCCGGAGTTGTTCAAATCTTCCATCTTTCCTTTGTTCCTGTTTATGATGGGACTAGGAGGGGTAGATGGCCCTTGGATCTTGTGGAATATGATGATGATGCCAGAGTGCACGAACTAACCTTTGGGGAGGGGAATAAAAAAACAAAAAAGGTAACAAGTTAGCAAGGATTATAAGAAATGAAAAATGTTGCGATATTTAAACACATAGTGCAAGAATATAAATCGTGTCCTAATTTGGGAAACCTCTTTGTGCTCGAGGTAGACCTAGCGACAAATTAATTTGGAGAACTTAGAATGCTAAATGCTTCATTTTATTGATAAAAGTAGACAAATTCCAAAACGACATTAAATAACAGGAAATAAAAATATCACTAGTGGCCACATGCCTTATTACATTTCTCAAAGCAAAAAGGAAAAACTCATATCTATTTGGTCTCAGAAGGACCTTACCTGGACTCGGCATCTTCGGCTCTATCGAACAGCTTCACTAGCTCGCAAAGTCTCAGCAACAGGTAGGCTCTAGCTAGGTGTCCGCCCTCTTTTCCTTCAGCATTCTGGCAGTCCTCGATTCTTTTGAGAAATTTTATTTCCAGCTCCACTAAACCCCACTCCAAGTATCCTGGTCGCTTGTTGGCACTGATAGCCATGTCTTTCCACTCTTCAATCAGCATTTGGTTGGCTTCTTGTATTTCACGGTGCTCGCTTTCACATTCCCGAATCCTCTTGCGTAGTTGGTTGTACTTGACATGTGATTCAGCCTTTTCATCGATGATCCTGTGACCTCGAATAAACCCATGTTGACCCATACCATTATGATTATCCTCCAGCCAACCTGAATAGTATGGGGTACAACCAGCATGATATTTGTCTGGCTCGATGCTACCCCTTCCTAGGACAAGTTTGCAGTGCCACATATGCCGAGCTTGGCACTTGTAAGGGCTACCATCATCCTAAAATTCGGGTCGGAAGTGACTTATCTTGTCGACCCTTGGTATAACCTGCTTCCTACCAGACTATCTCATAACTCGGAGAGGGACTTAAGGGTAGGTTTCCCTCAGACCGATCAGTATCAGAAATGGTGCATCCCTGGATCGGGCGATGAATTCTTCAGTAGGGAACCACTCGAACATCCATTGTACTTGGTCTTCATTTAGATTTTCAAACAGCTCTACCCATCCTTTGGCATCTTCTGATTGAGCAAACATATTGGGCATGTAGTTCATCCGCCTGGGCTGATGGAAGGCTATATGATTGTCCCAGTCCTTACGCTGAATCTCTTGTCGGTATTCACCTTTTTAGATATGCTACATGAGCCAGAGCTGGAGTAGCAAATTGTAGCCCTCGAAGTGTTTGGCTCCTTGTTGACACTTCTCTAAAGCTCGTATATCTCTGCAATGATCATGGTCACTATGCTAAATGGTTGCCCACCAATTCCCTCCATTAAAGTTTTGGTGACCATAGCTATCCTGGTATGGATCCTTGCTTTCTTTATCGGAAACACTATCATCCCCAAGAAGAAAAACATGAAGACAAAGACCCTTCGGTGGATATGCCCCAATGATGTAAGGGCGAACTCATCAGGATAAGTACTGTAAGATTTGCTATGATCGTACCTTTCGTACAAATAGTCAAAGGGAATGTACGACTCTTTCAAACATGTCAAGTCTGGATTCTTCTTTAGACCTATCATTTTGAGAAAACCTCTACCCTTGCGGTTTTCTGGCATTAACAAGCCCGGAGTTTCCCACGGTATACCAGCCAGTCCTCCTATTTCCTCGAGCATGGGTATCATCTCAATATCCATAAAGCAGAACACGGACCTATCAATATCCCAGAACAGAGTGGTAGCTTCTATGATTTTTTTGTTGGGTTGGATTTCCAGGATAGAAGGTAGATTTCCTAGGTATTTCCGGATAAGAGTCTGATTACCTGAATGTATGGATATTGGTGACCATACCGAATCTGGGGACTTCGTGCCTCATATTTCTGCAAGGCAAAAGGGTTGGGCCCTTACCCCCACCAGACTCGACTATTAAATACCAATAATCGGCACAAAACATTTAGTTCTCCAAATAAATGCACAAAATGTGGTAGTGTCCGTTTGGGTTTTAGGGAAACCCAGTGGACTTTGGACAAGGCTGTCTTAAAGAGTCATTATGCGGACAACATAACTGATTCAGCTAGGTTTGATCATGATGCATGTACAATTAAACAGAGTAAGGTTTCTATGGGGTATTAGACTGGTACCCTTGAGCGGACAACTCAAGACGGAAAGGCACAGAACCATCGACCACACCATTGATCGACTGGTTTTACCTCAAATATGCCTTTACCAAATTTAGGGAGTGATAATATTGGAAGAGCGCAACCAATCATTATAAGTATTGCTATGGTATTTTATTTGGCACGAGTAGAATATGATGTTAAAAACATGCTTATACAATAATTAAAACATGTTGTCACGTATTTGCACGTTATAAGAGTAGTAATTACAACAATTCTTCATAATTTAAAACAGTAATAAAGGAAAGCAGTAAAGGAAAGCGATAAAAGAAATAGAAAAAAGAAACAAAGAGCCAAGTCCATTTTGTAGTAGAAGAGAAATTAAATATTTAAAGGCATTAAGCAAATAAAGACATATAAAGAAGCGTAAAGCCACAATAATAGTCTGATATGGCAAAAGCCTAAAAGATATCCCCAGCAGAGTCGCTATGCTGTCGCGCCCCCTCTTTCCCGCAAAATCGGGTTTATGACATTTGGGAGGACAAATCGTTCCCTTTTGGGAGTTGGGTTTTGAATTGAAGAGTCGCCACCTAATGATTTAAGTGCATTAAGACACTAAGCAGGGTTTGATTTGAGCAACCAGAGATTGGGTAAGAGCTAGAAATTATCCCAAGGGAAAGGTGTTAGGCACCCCTCAGGATCAACTAGTGTGATTCCCCGCCAAATTATTATTGTGACTTTAGGTGCAAATAAGATATATGCAAGTAAAGCTCCAAGTAAGAGGGAATTTTCACATAATTGTTACAAATAAACAAAGTTGGAATGATATAAAGAAAGTTGATTTTTTCTTAAAAAGAAATAGTTTGAAAACTTTAAAAGAAGCAAAGAAACAAAAGGAAATGGGTCTTAGCTTTATTAATAATACGGATCACCCCGCACAACATCCGGTAATCACTTCTCAGTGACGGGCTATACGTGATGTTATCATATGGTCATCATATCCATATCTACCCTTCCCCACCCCGTTAAGGTAGTAAAGTGCGGAATGGTCTCGTTTATTTATTGCGTGCTATTACCCGTCCCAATCCTATCAGTCCCGGAGGCATTTAGGACTACTAATCCTAAAGGGAAGGGAGATTAAGATTATTTGTAGTTTTAAAAGGGCAAAATTCTAAAGCGACATACAAAACACGTATAGCAAGTTGGGGGAAACACATAACAAGTAAAAGGCTCAGATACACCTCGTTTAAACAGAGAAATCAAGTAATTAGCATGACTTACACATACTGTTTACGATCTGAAACTTAAAAGTTGAGGCAGACTGATTTATTACATAATTCAGATAAGAAGACCGAATCAGGTCTGCCTGCTGGTTGTAGTTAATAAAGACTAATTCA
This sequence comes from Nicotiana glauca, assembly GCA_026770625.1. Lineage (NCBI taxonomy): Eukaryota > Viridiplantae > Streptophyta > Magnoliopsida > Solanales > Solanaceae > Nicotiana > Nicotiana glauca. Next base: position 44,522 of record MU738297.1, read on the forward strand.
GTTATAATTATTTTACCCTAAGGCTTGCCTAAGTGTTGGACAAGGATCCTATATGCATGGTATCTACAGATTTTAGAAGCAATGAAATAAACTAAATGCGTACTGGTTAAGAAATGTTATCATGTTATTAAAGAAAGGCAAGTTTTAGTGAAAATGTTATAAGTTCTGCAGATGATAGCACATCGTTATTACTGGTTCTAGACTTATAAGCGAGTGAAGCGATTCAGACTTGATTAATAGCTTCTATAGACATGCTTTCTATGCATTGTTAATTTTAAACACTTTTATAGACTTGGTAAAATGCAGAAACCTTATGGACATGATATCTAGACGCTGAGTTGTATTTAAGGCCTATGAACATGATATCTAATTGTAATTGATTGATTAAGACCTATAAACATGATTGCCTGATGAAGAATGGATATACAAGATTCAGAAAGACTTATAGGCATATTTTCTATATGCATATGCAGAGTTATAATTTCTAGATACTCATGGACATGATTTCGATATGAGAGAATGCAGAATACCTATAGGCATAATATCTACATGAGAAGTGCAGAAATACCTATAGGCAGGATATCTATGTGAGAGTGCATAAATTCAGAAATACCTATAGGCAAGATATCTATGTGAGAATACAGAAATTTAGAAATACCTATAAGCATGATATCTATATGAGAATGCAGAATACTTATAGGCAGTACATCTATGTGAGAAAAATGCAGAATACTTATAGGCAGAATGTCTATGTGAGAAAATGCAGAATTTCAGAAACACCTATGGACAGGATGTCTATGTGAGAACACAGAATTTCAGAAATACCTATAGGCAGGATGTCTATGTGAGAATGCAGAATTCCAGAAAAATACCTATAGGAAGGATATCTACCCTTTGCATATATAGTTATCCCTCCCCTTTTTACTAGCTATCCCCAAGACTTTATTACAAAATTATTACAGCCCAAAATCAAATAAAAGAATACACCAGAAATTAAAAAGTACAACCAATGAGAGCCTAATCCAGGATTCATGTCTGAAATATGAGGTAAACTAACTCCAAAGATCATGATCCAAAGCCTTTCTCCCATTTGAGCGTGTCAGAGTTCCCTAAGAGTCTCAAATGAACTCCGAGCAGTGCTCACACGCAAATATATCATCAAATTAAGACATAGTGCAGTATGGAAAGGGCCAACCCTCAAGTGTCCAAGTTCAAAGGGAACTCAAGGTCCCAAGGCAAGGCTCACAAGAGGGGGGAGGGGGCAGAACTTAAAACTAGGAGAGACTGCAAGTGCAGGAACAAAATTCTAAGAGGGGAAAAGGGAAGAGAAGTAGTTACAAAATAGTACATATAGGGGGTTTAGGGGAAAGGGGAAGTTGAAATGGAGAGTGCTAGTATACCCAGAAGCCTATTAGAACACACTATTAGAGGCTAGGACCCCATAGGATCAAGTTTAGTTCATGGAAAATAATTTGAATATTGTCATGCCTTAAACCATAGCCCAAACATATAGGGGGCATGGGTTTTGGGATTCATAATAGAAATACGCAGAAGGCAGTCATCATGCTAATTTAAGTGTTGAACTATACAGAAACAATAAGTAGACATGGACAAAAATAGTAAATACACATTGACATATTGTTGTGGTGCTAAAGATTAAATCCGGACATACCAGTTTCAAATAGACAAACTGAAAAAAGCAGTAGGTCGTGTAAACAGACCACAATGCAAATAAGAAGAGAGAATACTATTGTGTATAAATGTGAGTTCAGAAAGATTGTGAATGTGTGTTGGTGTGTTTGTGAAAGAGTCGTGAATTTATAATGTGAAAGTCAGGCAGAAATAAGGTAAGAAAACAGTTAAGGAACTGATTATCAATTAAGAATAAATCACACAAGACTTCCTTTAATTAAGGAATTCCGATTCAAATGGTAAAAGTTATTTAAGGAAAGAAATCAAATGAGCTTCTTTTGCGCAAAGTAGGCAATTAGGGGTAAATACATAAAAAAGTTACTTAGGGACAGAATTTTGAAATATACGGTTGCACAAATAAGGCAAGAAAATCAATTAGCAGCTGGTAAAATCAAAGGCCTGGGATTTTGTAATTATTGGTCTATGAATGAACCAAGTCAGAAAAGCTAAGAAAGGTTTTAACTTATGTCGAATCACAGGGAAATCAATAAACAATGGAAAGAAATCAATCGGACCTATTCAGAAGGAAGTCTGAACTAATCACAAATTAAAAAGCTATTTTGGAGGAAAGTTTATCACATACAAAGAGCATACAGACATGTCAAGCATGAAAGAAGGCGTCGTGTCATTGCAAAATCAATAGAAAATAGACTACAGAAGCATGGTTGTCACATAAGTTAGTCATGAATAAGAGAAGTAGCATCTAATAGCATACAAAGATTCCAGTGCAAAAGATCCTAGAAGAGTTTAGCAAAAGTCAGAATCATATGAAAAACAAGGATTTCAAAGCTCAGTTTAGAGACTCAAAATATGTCTGAAAGAGTTAGGGTTTTTGAAAGAAAACCAGTTCAAGCAAATCATATAGCCAATGATATCCAAACTTGGAAGAACCCCCAAATTCTAGGGTTTCTACCATCAATCGAGTGTAGAGATTACGTCGAAACAAGTTCAGAGGTCTCAGAAAAGAACTGAAACCTTTAACATGTTCCTTTCAGCAACAGAAACTCATGAGAAACATGGTAGAAGAGTAACATGTGAAACACAATAGATGCTCAAAGAAAACCTGGTAGAAGAAACTAGTACGAAACATAATGAAAAAATTGATAAGAACAGTAGGAGAAGCATTAGAAGGAACTTAACTAGAACACGGTAGAGGAAATTTAATAAGAAACATTCAAAAATACAGTAGAAAAAAATACAGTAGAGGAAATACACAAGAATACAGTAGGAATAAATACAGTAGAAGAAATACACAAGAATATAGTAGAGGCAAATACAGTAGAAGAAACACACAAAAGAAAGAGAAAATCAGAGAAACATCTAAATATCTCAGAAAAAATCTACATCGGAAAAAGAAATGGTTTTAAAATATAGTTTTTGAAAGAAAATTCAAGAGAATCGTTTTAAAAGCTTAAGGAGAGCATATGTCTGGAACATATCTAAAAATCAGAAAAACCTCGAAACTAGGGTTTTCAGAGGAACCCAAACGATGAGAAAAGCTTGGATATAAGCAATAAGAGTCGAGAATAGGCTTAAAAAAAGACATAATTTGCCGGAACGGGGCCGGAGTTAGGCGTGGAACTTGAGTCGACAAAGGTCTGAACCCCAACTCTTTATGGTCAGGCCACGAGTCTTCAATTATCCAAACATAATGAGCAATATGTGGCTTGGGGGTGGTGAAACCATCATGGGTTTAGGTCAGAAGTTGGCCGGAGAGGATGAACAAAACTCATCAGAAAGGGATGGAGGAGGAAGGTTCTAGAGAGAACCAGAAGTTAGAGAGATAAAGATGAGTGAGGGAAAATGAGGGGTATTGGGGGGGGGGGGTCGTTTGGTTTAATTTAGGTAGGTTAAGTGGGGACCGTTAATATGAATGATCAACGGTCCAGATTGAATGGGGTAGGTGGATCGGTAGGGTAACTAAAACTGGGTCGGGTAATTTAGTAGGAATTGGGTCGGGTATTGGATTTTATTAGGGATTCAAATCTGGCCAAAATTGAAACGAAATGGGCTAACATTTAAATAGCCACTTTTTCCTTGTTTAATTTTATAAAAAATAGTAAAATAATTTCGTAAAATAAATTGAAAATGCTAAAATAATTTATAATATAATTATCAATTTAAAATTATTAAATCTCATTTTATAAATATGAAACGACTTTAAACCTAAAAATGACTAATATTGTAATTATGTAATTTTATCCTTGAAATACCAAATAAATTTGTAAAAAAAATGTGTAAAAATATCGTAGTTATATTTCAATATAAACATGAGAATTCAATGAATAAATCACCAAAAAATAATAATTTTGGAGACAAATATTGGATTTTTCTTAATATATATATAAAAGAAATAGAGCAGTAAATTGATTTAAAAATCTTTGAAAATTTAGGAAAAAATAATGTAGCCTTGGAAAATATATATATATGCATATACATGCTATTTTGAAAGATATTTTACATATATAAAAATATAGAAAAAAAATTGGGTATCAACACACAAGTGGATATGTATTCACTATTGGTGGAGGAGAGGTATCTTCGAAGTCGTCCAAACAAACTAGTATTGCCCGCTCTATAATGGAAGCTGAATTCACAGCCTTAGATAAAGTCGGTGAAGGAGCTAAATGGCTCCGAAATTTCTTGGAAGATATTCCATTTTGGCCCAAATCGTTGGCACCAATATGCATACATTGTGATAGTCAAGCGGCAATTGGAAGGGCTAGGAGCGTTATGTATAACTATAAATCTCGTCATATACGACGAAGACATAAAATTGTTAGGCAATTACTCTCTAGAGGAATTATCACGACCGATTATATAAAGTCAAGTGATAATGTGTCGGATCCACTTGCAAAAGGCATAACTAGAGAGGTAGTTGAGAAATTATCAAGGAAAATAGGACTGTGGGCGAGAACAAGTCATAGTGGCGGTAACTCTACCTAGAGGACTGGAGATCCCAATATCTAGGTTCAAGGAGATCAAACAAAGTCATTAATGTCGGTTCAACCTTGTCAACTAAACTTTTAGTCCATTCTCGTGACGTGACAATGTTTAGTGCCAAGGATAAAATATTAAGGTTTTTAATAATTTCTAAATTTGATACGGGGTATATTAAATAGTGCATCTACGGGATGACACGTTTAGGAATCACCTATGTAAGTGTGAAGTATTTGCCGCTTCAATGAGAACTCTGTAAGGCCAGTTCTCTACACACTTATAAAACCATGCGGTGTTCATGGCTGAAACGAACACAACAATGATAACCAAAGACGGTTAAGGGTTGGTTGTGTGACTTATAGTTGTCTAGGTGTACACTTCTACGGTTCAAAGATATCAAATCTACCGGTTGACCGAGTATATCCGACATAAGTTCACTAAGGAAAGTTCAAAGGGAAACCTACTTATCCGGATGCAATTAACCCTTGCTTGCGAACCATACAGTATTTCATGCATATTTCCGTGATATAGCCATTCCCCATTCATGTGGGGGATTTTTAGGATTTTAAGTATATGATATGCTTAAAATAGGGTGAAAAAGGTAATGGAGGAAAATAAAATTTTAAGTTCCCCTTAGCAAAGGGACATTGTCCCATATTGGAAGAGGAAGAAGTTTTTTATGGATATATAAATGATTGCTCTTCTTCTAGCCCTTAAACAATTGAGAAGAAGGCAAGCCTCGCACCGTCATCGTCATCGCTCGCTCGGTTCGGCTTAGCTTCGGATTTGGATTTGGTCAAATAATCGATTGATTAATTTTTGGACCAAATTTATTTGTTAATAGTAAAATATTAACAGAAATATTATTAAATATTTATTTTAATAACATAATATAATATTAAAATAAATATTAATATTAAATCCAATCCATTTTTCAATTGTGTAACTGAAAATTAAACTACCCTCTTCAATTTTTTCTCTTTATTTTTCCTCTTTATTGTTGAGTAAATAGCCATTTATGTTATGGCGTTTATGCTGTGGCCTTTGCATAAACAACCATTCTGAAGAGTTGCACCTCTTCAGATTTCAGCCCAACTTTGGCTATAAATACAAGACTATTCTGCTCAGAATTTCAATACGATTTTCTGAGTCTCTCCTCCTCCTTCTGCATACTTTTAATATCAAACAAAGCAACAGTAAGTGTGATTTGCTACCGAACTTTGTGTTCGCTGAAACACTGTGATTTGAAGTACCACTACACTAGTGTGTAATTCGTTCTATCATGGGAGAAAATAATCACAACCTTGGGGTACTAGGAGGGGATTAAAATCCTCAAGAAAACAGTGTGAATTCAGTGGGCTTGGATTAAAATTCTGTTTCTGTTTATGTTCATTTATATTTTTCAAAATTATTTTACAAATAAAGTTTACTAACAGACGCAACTTGAAAAAATAAATACTTATCTTTTATTACATGTCAAATAGAAGGATTACCTTTAACTGTAATTATATTATTTAAAGTGTTTTTAGATTTTATGAAGGTCTGTTACCAGGGGCGGATGCACGTAGGCCCAAGCGGTGTCATGTGACACCGCTTCATCGAAAAATTTAACTAAATTCGTTTATGATAGATGATATATAAAAACAAATAAGAGATAAAATAACTAAAGTGACACCACTTACCAATTCTAGGTCTTGGTCCAGTGGTCCAGCGACTATCTCTCAAACTTAAGGTCGGGTGTTTGAATCCATGTGCTTGCGTAAGTTTAATTTTTTGGGGCATCGTTGGCTACCAGTTAAAAAAGTGATGCTTCCGGTTGGCAAGATACAATGGATGTTTCACTACTAGTAAGAATTATTTATTTAAGAACTCAATGAACTCCTTTACGATTTGCTTTTTTTGAACGTGTTTCTTACTGCTACTCTACTTGGCTTTTCATCTCTCTTGTCATCTCCCCTAACTTCTATGAGTCACCGTCTATCGATTAATTGTGACACTGCTTACGTAAAATTCTGCGTACGCCACTGTTTGTTACGATTAATTCTTGTGTTGGTGTCTGTTGGTTCATGTCCTAACAAAGCACAACAGCGAGAGAGCTAATGTATCAATTTGTCAATATAGTATAAACTATAGTCTATACGAAAGGATAAGCTAATATTATTAGGGTATAAAAACATGCATTAGCAAGTTCCTAACAACAAAAAATCCACCATGATTAATCGTATCACATGCAATCAAAACTTTGCTGAAGGAATGGATTTTAGGCCTTAGAGGTTTGTGAGGCGTGGATCTTGACTAGTAGGTTAATAAATATTGTTATGAGTCATAATCAGTAAACTGTTAATTTTATTTATAATATTTGAAAGTTAAAAATATAAACGATCCAAAAAGAATATTTGATTTGCACAATCCTATCTTGACATTTCAGGTAGATAAAATTGGATAAGAAGATATTTAAAGATGAATATAAAGACTTTTACAATAAGTGGTTGTTATTTTTCTTTATGTTTCAAGACCAAAAAAAAAAATTGATTGTATGATTATCTAATGCTACAAGGGCCTAGATGGGCTTAAAAAAACAAATGAAATGATTGATAAGTTACCGCAATGAGTTAAGGAGTAGTTTACAAAGTTTAAGAAAAAAATAACTTTTGAAATTTGTAGTTTAAAATAAACTATAAACATTTATATGATTATAAATTAATTTATTAAGAATAAAGTAAAAATTATAAAATAAACTATTTCAAAAATAAATTTTAATTTTTTAAACTGTTTAAAAAGAAAAAGAGCGTCATAAATTACGAGGAGGGAGGAAGTAGACAATAAAATCTATCTATATAGAATAGGAGAAGCAAAAATACTACATTAAGACAAGTGTCTTAACTACAAAAAGCCAGGTGGTATTGTTAAGACAAAATAAACTACTTTTTTAACTAACTTTTTTTTGAATTTTAAATCTTGAATTAATTGGTTACACTACTTGAATTAATAAATATAGATATCTTATAATTATCAATAAAAAACGAAAATACAAAAAAATATNATGTGTCAATAAATAGAACTCATAATTTCATAATAAAAAATACAAAAATATAAAGAAACTTAGGATGTTATACATAAGAAAATATATTATATATAAAACAAATTTAGTAATTAGTAAAAATATTAGTACATTTTTTATAAAAATAATAAAAGGCTTATCTCTTTATACTTTTGATAAATTCAAAATTATAATTTAGTAAAAAAGATTATATTATTTAAATTTTCAGTAAAATATAAAATGAGAAAACTAATCAAATATTATAGTAGATAAGAATGTATGAAAGGAGGTGGATAAAGATAATTTTATAATATTTATATTATTAATTAATTAATAAAATATAAATATATAACACTCAAGAAAATTATTGATAAATTTAGGCAATTGAAGAATTTTAAACAGTATAACATAAGTATAAAAATATATATTTCTAGAATAAGAAAATATATATACGTATGTTCTACTAGAAGAGAAGTAGTATCAAAATATTAAGCCAATTGATAAATTAATAAAAACTCACCTTAGTAAATGTATAGTACTAAGTACTTGCTAATTTAATAAAGAATAAACAAAGAATAAAAAATTTATTTGTTTACTATAATGCTTTGTATCCTTTGATTTTTATAGATTTTATTATATTTATGTATACTATATCAAATAATAAAATAATATCTAATATTTATTAAAATAATATAATATATTAGATCATAATTTTATAAATTAATATTTCGTCAAGTAATTTGCATCGCGCGAGTTATAACACTAATTGATTTAGAGAGAACCAGCGTACTTGCACACCAGACAGTTGCCAAGATATATGGCGGACCTTATCCACAATTACGGGCCCATATAGAAAACGGGCCTTTAATTAACGGGCCTTGTTAAAACTAATAAATCCAATTATAGTTAAACTAAAACTAATCAGAGGTAAATATTGGGCGCCCTATTTGGGTGCCCATTTTTAACCTGTAGGCGGTTTGTTTTTTATTTGCATGCGTACCCACTTTTTAAAAAATTTCACCTTCCCTTTATAACTGGGAAACTTCAGAGCTGAAGTTTCTGGGTTACTAAACAAAAACTTCAGCTTTATTTTATAACCGAGAAACTTCATCTCTAGAGCTGAAGTATTTATTTTATAACCGGCAAACTTCAGCTCTAGAGCTGAAATTTCCCGGTTACTAAACAAAAACTTCAGCTCTAGCTGAAGTTTTTATTTTATAACTGGCAAACTTCACCTCTAGAGTTGAAGTTTTTATTTTATAACTTGAACTTCAGCTCTAGAGCTTCTGGGTTACTAAACAAAAACTTATTTTATAACTGGAAAACTTCAGCAAGTTTTTATTTTATAACTGACAAACTTCAGCTCAAGTCCGTTTACTAAATAAAAACTTATAAAATAAAACTTCAGCTCTAGAACTGAAGTTTTTATTTTATAACTGGCAAATTCGCGAGTTACAAAACAAAAATTTCAGGCCCAGCTACTAAGATGCTGAAGTTTTGTGTAATGTAAAAGCGGGTACGCTTACAATTTATTTTTATAAAGCGGGTACAAGTTAAAATTTGGCACAAAAACGGATAGGTGCAAATGCCTAATCACAGTGTCGTTCTCGTTTTTGCTTTCTAACTTCTTCGTTCGCATCGCCAAGGAGCAAAACTCCAAGCTTTTACCAGCAAAACTCTCTGCTCTGCTTTGTTCTTCCCATAGGGTTTTACCCCTTCTTATGGCTGCATGTTAAGTACCGAATTACCCCTTCTTTCTCATATCAATTGTGTTTGTCGATACATGCATGCACTTTTTGTTCTAATTTATCATTGCCTCAACTATTAAATTGCTTATTCTTTGAGTTCTTAATTTCTTTAAATTGATTTAAATAGGTTTGGAGCTGCAATAGCATCAGTCCTAGACTAGTTAAGAGTCTTAGGATGGCTAATTTAATAAAATGCACCTTTTTCTTCTTATTGACCATGTTAATTTGGAAAAAAATGCGGACTTTTCTTACTTCATTGACTCTTTTTTCCGTTGTTGGCATGATGATTGATTTTTATTTAATATGCCTCAATCCCAAACTAATTGGAGTCGGCTAGTTTAATAGAATGGGCGTTTTTCTTACTTATTCAACATGTCAATTTAATTAAAATACGAGCTTTTCTTACTTCTCGATTATTATTTTTTTGCATCACTGTATTCATATTTTTGAATCTAATCTATGGTTTCTAATTTAATTAAAAGCGAGTTTTTCTTACTGATTGACCCTGTTAATTTAATCATAATGCGAGCTTTTCTTACTTCTGGACTCTTTTACATTGTTGGTATTGTTCTCTTTTCGGTTGGGATTGTACTTACTTAATAAAAATATATGCTAAGTGAATTACCTTTAATTTTGTATATTTGTTTGATTGGAGTGTGTTTGTTTGATCCAGGTGGTTTTGGGGCTGCTGGCTTTAAGTTAACAAATTTGAATTTGGGCTCCACTAAGCCCAAATTCTTATTGCACAATTTGAGAACTAAGAAATTGATTCAGAATGATGGGTTGCTATTAACCACGAAATCAAGGAAAACATTGTTTGGTTGCCGGTGTTCGACTGTTGAAGCTGAACGTGAGTGATTTTCCTCACTGATTCTGTGTGTTTCCTCCATCAAACTAATGAGCAATCAAATGCTTGTCTACTGCATTTTTTTTTGTTTTTCAGGAATTTTGTGTTTTCATCAGTAAAAAGTGCAATTTTTCTGCCTACTCAGTGCAATTCACTTGTTTATTGATTTGCCTATCATGTCGGCGATGCTAGTGTTTTATACTTAATATAAATATTTGAAATGCTAAGTTGCCATGTTTTTCTGTGATATGAAGAATGACTTGTTTTCCTTGATCATCTTTTTTAGTTCTCAAGAGTTGGAAAATCTATTAGTCATTTTGAAGAATGTTGTTGTACCTCTGCTGTTTTTGGAGTTTCCATTGTATTTTGTTGGTTCTCGTGTTTGACTTTAACTTTAGACGAGTTTAAAGATGATCAAATATTTTCCCTTGCTCACCTTTCAAAGGCATATCTATGACATTCTTATTCAGGAAATTTTTCAGTTACTAATTGAATTACATTTTCTAAGAGGTTACTGTTTTCTCCACTCTACTAGGTTTAAAAATAGTGAACTCTTCGTTTCTGACATCAATGTTTCCTTTTGCCAGTTAGCATAACTTCTTGCTCTATGACTCCACCCTGCAGCTTGAACATGATTTATGTTATGCGTAAATGAAGTTCTTTTTGTTTCTCTCATCTTGTAGCTGCAGCAGCTGCAGTTAGTCATAATTCAGATGATAGTTCGAGAAAGATCGTTTCTTCAGAAACTGCAAGTCCATTGATTCCAAACTCATATGAGGTTAGCACTTCCTATTTGCATTATGTACTCTGTCAAAAGACAGTAATGTGATTATTATGTTGCTGGTATTTGCCTATTTGGTGATAAAGAGTATCGAAAGGTCATTACTGGTGGAGAATGTTCTCATATTGCATAGTTCTAAAAAATATAGAACTTTCAGGAACTTGGGGAACAGCTAGGGACCATTCAATAACACAACATAACTAGAGTAGTACCAAGATAAAATGTGAAGTGCTACATACTCATCTTTCTTTCGGTTTACAGCCGTGTTGGGGTTACAGGTGAATGTTGGAAACAAGCTCACCCTTGTGTGGAGTTCTCAAATCAACTTCCTCTGTGGTCTGGTTAGCTGTAGCATAGCAGCTTGTGGGCTAAATGCTTGAGCTTCTTGCTGAGTCTTCCTAGAAAAGTCTGAATATTTTGATTCTCGTCGTCTATAAACTTTGGATGAGACTTGCAAGATGGATAATTAGTAGAGTACCTCCTTGATACTGTTCATTAATAAAATTACCTTGCTTATCCAAAAAATACTGCAAGGTGGATAAGAATAGTCTACCAAGGGGGGAAAGCTAACATCAATTACAATAAAAATATCTCTGGTTCTGACAAAGAGGAAATGTAATGTCATCCATATTCCGCTTAGTTCCTCTCTGAATATAGGGAGGCTGTTAGTATTAAGCATCGCATTGCTGTACAGTAGCTTTGTAGATTCTGTAAGGAAGATAATGAGGTCGTGGTGAAGGTTGCAGTGCAAACTTGGCTTCGAGCTTCCAACTACTGTTTGCAGTTGACAGAAATACTTGATTCCTGGTAGTGTTCTTTTATGGAAAGATTTAGTGGTAGGTGGGAGGAACTTGTAAAGCAGGTGACGGTATGAAACATTAAATTTGGTTGAATAAGTGGGTGTTATATGGCAATAGATGGAGTGGCCTCATAATTAACATTTAACCCTGATGCAGTATTGAACCACGTGTTTCCATAGGCAGGTTGCAAGATTGGTACTAGAAGATTTAATGCCCCTCCCACCTTAAAAAAAAGTTTTCATGCCCCTCCCTTGTCTACAACTTCAATTCTGTAACCCTTTAGGTTTAAATATTTAAGTTGGCTGATGTAATACTTTAGTTGCATTTAACTTCGTCAACTTCTTTCTAATGTGTTAACTCGGAAAATCCTACTACGATCTTCTCTTATAGTGGAGGAAAAAGAAATTTCAGGAAGGCTACTCTAAGTTTTATATGGTGCCGTGGTTGAAGGGAGGTCAATGTCACGTTCAGAAAACTGGCTTGTATCTATTTTAATACTATCTCTATATGGAAGATGTGGAGGTTGCGTATTAGGGTTGTAGGCTAGGATGTAATTGAGTCTTGCTTTTCTTCGTACCATTGTGGGACTAGTATGGTAGGGTTTTTTTGTCTAAGATAGCTAGTGACAATGTCGTGTTTTACTATTTTCGCTTTCGAGTGCATGGCCTATTTGCTAGCCATCGCTTTCGCTTTTGCTTTGCATCTTTCTTCTGGATTTCATGTTGTTCCTACTTTTCCTATGATTTATATAGTGATACTAATATTGTCTCCTTTTGTCCTTTGTCTTTTTTTCTTGAGCCGAGGGTCTTTCAGAAACAGCCTCCCTACTCCTGCGGGGTAGGGGTAAGGTCTGCGTACACACTATCCTCCCCAGACCCCATTAGTGGGATTTTACTGGGTTGTTGTTATTGTTGTTGTATATTACTTAGTTTCCTTTTGTGTGATGCATAGAGTATCATCCCTATACTTGCATTGTCTTTGCAAGCTTTTCAGCCAGCTAAGAATTGCATAAAGCTGGGTTTTGGCTGTGATTCTGCCCAACCTTGTATAGTGCCATTTCATCTATTGCGAAAGTGCAAGTGCGAGCAAGTACAGAATAATGTGCGGTATGCGTAATACCTCCAGAGCTACATCACCTTGTTTTAACAGAAATCTGACTCTGAAGGAAATTAAAAATGAGTTGTTATTTCCAACTTCTTGATGAGAATCTGTTGTTCTTCAGTAAACAGGTCTTACTACTCATACTATTCATGGTACTTTTGTAGCTTCATTGCATTCATGTGGAAGATCTGTTGTGATCTGCTAAAATTAATGTTGTGAAAAGGCACTGTCAATATTGATGAGTGGTATAAAAATTGTCTTCCTATTAATATTTTACTTCCTGCATGCAATGACATTTTGTATTAATACATGAAACATACCTACTTCATTTAACAGGTGGAATCTTTCCTTACAGAAATATGTGATACAACCTCCATTGCCGAAGTTGACCTAAAAGTAAGCTGGTTTTGTAATTTTTTTTTAATTTTATTTCCTAGGACCTTCAGAGAAGCTGTTTATGATCTGGCCCTCATGCATTCTTTCATCTTCTTCATATCTCTTTCTTAATCCTTCTGCTGCTTACGACGCTTTCTCATGTTATTGTTAGCTTGGTGGATTTCATTTATATGTGAAGAGAGACTTGACGGGGCAAAGTACAACTTCATTGCCTGCGATATCTAATCCTGTCAATATTCACTCATCTGTTGAAGTGGCTGATTCAAATGGCTCGGCCGTGTCACCATCATTAGCCATCACCAAGTCTTCACCTCCCTCAGATGGCATTCAGACGATGATTGATAAAGCTGCAGATGAAGGCTTGGTGATAATTCAATCTCCTAGGGTGAGATTTGCCTCTCACACACACTCTCTCTCTCTACGTGTGTATATATATATATATAGATATCCTTCTCTTTCGTCTTTCTCTCCCTCAAAATGACATTCCGTGCGTCATGCAGGTTGGCTATTTCAGAAGATCTCGTACCATTAAGGGAAAACGTGCACCTCCATCCTGTAAAGAAGTAGGTGTTTCACCATTTTTTATCCTTTAAATCAAGATGAGATGTTTCTCTTTGATCTAACAAAGAGATTGTCGACTCTCATTCTTTGTGATAACTGATAATTATTCAAATTCAGGAAAGCTTACTAATTTCATTTTTATATAGCTCCTCCCCCTTCAAAAGGAGGTCTCTGTTTAAAGAGAAGGTCGAAGAAAAATTTAGGAAGATTTAGTTTAAAAGGAGCCCTTAAACTAGTTGCTTTGTTCTACAAAAAAGAATTTCTGTTGCTTTATTTGCGAGTCCACACCCAGTTTTTTATATTCAGATTTTTGCATTGATACTTACCTTTTAAGCTGGGCCTTCTTTTCTATTTGCTTAGAAATTTTTATGGTAACATGCTAAATTTAAGGGTTTGCCCCCGTGATTCTTCTATCCAGAGAAAAGCCCTATCTAAACTTTCTACTAGACCCATTTGGAACTGTCACGTAACTTCATGAACCGAGGTCAATGTTACTCTCTTCCTGAAACCCTCCTCCTCCAAATCTTGATCTCCTCCTCTCTTCTTTTTTCTCTGTCATGTCTCTCTCAGGGCGCATTAGCAGTGTCAGCTGTGATTCAGTAATACAGCCTAGCTATTCTTAGTATATGACCAGTTATTTGTTAATTCTACTCTGTAGAAGCAGCAAGTGAAGGAGGGACAAGTAGTTTGCTTCATTGAGCAGCTAGGTGGCGAGCTCCCTGTTGAGGTTCGGACCCTGATATTGCATGATTTCTTGTTGATTGTACAAATTGTTTCTGTTTGTTCTCACTTATTTTAAGTAAATTCTCATGCATGTTTGCTGATTCTCCTTTTGTCTTTTCTTTTCTATCCTCTTTTAGTCTGATGTATCTGGAGAGGTTATCAAGATACTCCGAAAAGACGGAGGTATGCATCTTACTTCTTATGTGTTAAAATCATTTTGAATATCCTACTGTGACTACTTCAATATCTCACTTTACTTGTTTATGGAACAGATCCTGTTGGATATGGCGACCCTCTAATCTCAATCCTTCCTTCTTTCCCTGGTATAAAGAAGCTTCAATAGATGGTTCTTGTAGCATATGCCTTCTGGCCTGAATTCATATTTTTCGAGAATATTTAAGTTGAAAATTGTTGATTGGCTTGTCGAATCTGCGGATTTTTATTTACCTTGTTTATTTGTTTTTACATATTTATCTGGAATTTGCACCAACAATTATGAAGAAATGAGATGTTTGTGCTTTTGCAATTTGAATCTAAGGGTTATTAGGGGTCGTTTGGTAGGGTGTATTAGAATAGTGCTGTATAAGGTGTATTAATAATGCAAGAATTAGTAATACAAGCATTAATTATGCAAAAATTATTTTTTATTCATTGTTTGGTGTGGTGTATTACAAATTAAAATGCATTGCATGATTTTTAGGAATATTAGTTGTTTACAAAAATGATCTCCATGTTCTTTGCTTGAAGGGATTTTAAAAATAATTTTGTCTTTAACCATGCTAATGCATGCATTAATGCCTTGGTATTGCTAATATCATGGTTTGCTATGTATAACTATATGTGCATTGTTCTAGAGCTGAAGTTTGCCAGTTACAAATAAAAACTTCAGTTCTAGAGCTGAACTTCAGGCCCTGTCAGTGATATTCAGTTCATTTGAAATAATGCACAGAAAAACTGGCGAAATCATAAACATGTATAACTATATGTGCATTAAAGTATCTAAACATGAAGCTGCTACTGATCAGAAAAACACCATGAAATCATGTTATCTTGAAAGAATATTTCAGTCGAATTGAATATCATCGATATGGTCCATTTCTCGGGATGTGTCATTTAAAAAGAAGGTCCATTTCTCGGGATGTGTCATTTAAAAAGAAGAAGAAGAAGAAGAAAAGGAAGGAGGAGAAGGAGGAGGAAAAACGTGGCTGAAGTTATTTAAAAAGTGGGTACAAGTCAAAAGTTTAAAAAAAAATGGGTATAGGTTAAATGGGGACGCCAATAGGGCACCTCGTGCAA
Source organism: Nicotiana glauca (assembly GCA_026770625.1). Taxonomy (NCBI): domain Eukaryota; kingdom Viridiplantae; phylum Streptophyta; class Magnoliopsida; order Solanales; family Solanaceae; genus Nicotiana; species Nicotiana glauca. Next base: position 60,447 of record MU738297.1, read on the forward strand.
TTTTTACGCTTCATTCTAATGCTCGGTATAGTGTTACGCTTAAAAATGGTGCCATTTGAAATATGGAGGATACTCTGTGAGTGCAAAACTGCAAATATTTTTGGATAATTAGTGACGATATTTTCCGAAGGAAAAATGGCACTATATACCTGCTGTAAAAATAATAGTCGAAAAAATATATAAAATATAAATATTTTTGTATATTTATACATTTTGTAGGTTATATTCAAAAATCATATAAATTATATATACTTTTTCGACTACCAGATGCAAATAGTTTCTGGCGCGGATTAAAAATGATAATACCCCCACGGGAACCCGAATCCTATATTTTGCTGTACAGGTTATTTTTAACTAATCAAAAGGACCTTAAGGCTGACTTAAATGAATTAATAAAAGATGATTTATGTAAAGTAAAATGAGAAAAAAATGTGATTTTATACCTGAAATTATCCTAGGATTAGGGACCAGTTTTGGTTGTTTCGATATATCACTAAGGGTGGTTGGAATTTTTTTATACTTATTAGATGTTTAAGATTCGAACCTTGGAAATGGAGACAGAGACCGGGGCGGCCCAACATTGTTGGTGGCCTAAAATATGAGAGGCCTTAATTTGTTAACAAAATAAATTTGTATATTTTTGTTTAAATCTATTTTTTAACTCTTTTAGATGCAAAGAAATTAATAATTTTCCTACTACGAATTATTCTAATAAGTTTTTTAAAAATAATAATATAGCTAACCGATCCTTTTAGATTCTGCTAATACATTATTGATCCTAATGCAAAATTGTTGTAGGAATACAGTTTTACGAGGAATATAGGTATTTAAAAAAAATAAATTAATTCTTGTTATCTTATTGTGTATACAGATCAGAGTATTATCTTCTACATGTAGTATTTCCTTAAACGTTATATAATATAAAATAAGTCTAAACTCCCATATTAGACTAAGGCTAAGGCTAAGGCAATATTTTTTTAAAAATATTCTTATCAACTAGTGATATCAAATTTTACCCTAGGGTAGAGAGCATGTTTCCGATAGACCCTCGATTCTCTCCCTCCAAGAACTCCCATCTTGCTCTTGGGGTAGAGGGTGCTCACCACTAGAGTAACCCACTCTTATAAAAATTAAAAGATATCTTTGTACCCTTTAAATAAAAATAAAATTTTACCCACTAAATAAAAAAAATCAAAATCTTTATACCCTTTAGATTATTAAAATCTCAACGATCAGCGCCAGTCACACATTAAAATTTTCTTTTCCTTTTTGTATTAAATCATTTATTTTTAACATTATAAGATACTTAATTTTTATATTAAAAAAAATTAAAATTACTATCAAGGGAAAGTGGGGCCTCCAAAATTTGGGGGCCCTAAGCCATTGCTTGCCTTACCCTTGAGCCCTCTATGGATGGAGAATTTTTATGTTTAAGATTCAAAACTTCAAAGCAGTTGGTTAAAGTGTAGATGTCAAGAACGGCAATATCTTGTGTTCAAATGTTGTAATTAGCTAATTCATTAAATTTACTTTTTTAATTAAAAAAATTGTTTAATATTACTTCTCTTTCTTCTCTGTTAACTATGTGAAGAAAATGTATAAAGAAAATGATGAATGAAACAGACCGGAGCATACCATTTTAGATTTTCTCCGTCAAAGGCAAATATAAAATCACAGGACTTGAACTTTTGATTTATCAGTTAAAAAAAACAGGTGTTTTGTCAACGGATCGGATCCAGTTTATTTTGCTGGATGACGAGTATTAAGAAGGGTATTATCACTTTGAGCCGACGCCAGAAATTATTTATATCTTATAGTCGAAAAATTGTATAATTTTTATATATAACATACAAAATATATGTATATATATGTGTATATATATATGTGTGTCTGTGTATATAATACATTTTTTCGGCTATTATTTTTTAACTGCTATACAATGTCATTTTTTCTATTAAGAAAAACGTAAATAAAACAGATTGAACTTCTACAATTTACATCAGTCGTCTAAAAATCTTTTTACACTGTAATTTAACTTAGTTGCACAACTTACCTGTAGTTGGGGTTTCATTGTGTCAAGTATGTCCAAAGAATATATATTGTGAAAACATAAAGTTAAAACGAAATACAAGTCAAGAGTCCCAAGACTGGCTGATATGTTACCAGTCAAATGTAAAAATCACTATAAATCAAGCTGATAATTCTATGCAATAAATAAATAAATAGCTGAAATATACAAACAAGCAATTGATCGAATTGTCAAGCAAGGGGACGACCATCATGTATGCCATATTTGATTTTCCTTTACCTCTCTTAAATATTAATTCTTCTACTCTCTTCCTATAAATCTGTCTTCTCTTGATGTTTGTGAAAAAAAGTTTAGGGGATAGAGAAGAGTATAAAAACAAGAACAACAAAGAAGAATTCAAGCTTTAAACAAAAAAAGATTGAGACGGTCAAAAGGTGCAGTATTTCATCAATTTTTGATGGCTGGGTTGCAAAGATCAGCTGTTTCATTCCGCAGACAAGGCTCTTCTGGACTTATATGGGGCGACAAATTCTTGTCAGGTGAATTGAAACAGCATGTTAACTATAAGTACGAAACTACTAAATGTAACAAAGCTTCTCATTCCAAGGGAGAAGGAGGACAACCCAAGGAGGAGAATATGCTGGTGACGGCTTCATCAAGAACCGTTGGATCAACGGTGAGGAGCCGATCCAACGGCACTGGAAGGGTGTCTCCAGCTATAGAACCGTCGTCTCCTAAGGTATATGCATGTGGATTGTGTAGAGGTATTGGCAAAAAAAATAATAAGTCCATATGATAAGCGTGCTCTGTGATAAAATAGGAATTCCGAATCTAGAGTCGATGTGTTCAGATATACATGGTTCCAATAAAAAGATCAATTGAGTTCAGCTAAACCTATTTGGCCCTGTATGTTATATAATGAATACACTTTGTGACTTTGATGAACGAGCTGGTTAATAAGTATAGGTGGGAATACGTTCATCTGAAAAGAAAAAAAATTGTGGAACTAAAGGAATTATAGCATTTTTTTTCTTGCCTTTTGTCAGCCAGATTTTCTTATTTTACCTTCTGCAGAGTGCAAAGACATTTATGTAAGGGTTCTTTATCTTCTTACCTTTCTTGCGTTTGGCGCCTAGTATAATCAACTGTTCCTCTTCTTTCCTTTTTGGTTTCTCCTTTTGAGCTGCTGTGAGGAAAATTCACTTAAATTTTCACCGTTCAATTTTAATCAACTTCCAAATATTGTCACTGTGGAAACACGAAATAAAGGACAAAACCTTGGAGTTCTTGCGAAGGAAAGGGGAAAAAAAGAAGAGGGGGAATTGGAAAATTTTCCATACGAGTTCGTCAACTACTTGGAATCCCACCCCAGAGGCTGTGGCGCTAACCGAAGCTAACCGCTATCCTATCTGTGTATGAGTTATGAGATGCTGTTTTACCTATATATTATCTCCGTGGTTCACTAATTCATTTACTTTCAGCCTTTCAGCTGCTCGTAAGTCAATTATAATCACGTTAGTAACTACATGAGCATTAATTCTTGCCTGTGGAATTTGGCACTTGACCGTTGACCCAATGGATCGCCTCAGTAGGTTAGTAGCAAATTACACATACCACCTCCAATGAGAAAGGAAAACAAGATAAAGAAAAATACTAATAGGAGTACAAGAGAACACTCACGAAGTCACGCTTCTTCAATCTCTGAGTTTGGCTGAGCTAAGGCGACCACTAAACGACAAGTTCTCGAAAGCCTTTGAGCTAGTTGCATCACATGCATGAATAGTATGAGTATGACATTCAGGTGCATTATACTGGAATCAATGTATGGACTAGGGTACAGCAAAACAAGTAACTAAGCTCAGTGTTTCATGTATTCTGGCAGTTATATAATAATCATAATAATGAAACATCAGCTTGATGAAAAGGTCTACAAGTGAACATAATCTTTTACCATGAGAAATATGATCATTCCAAACACAATAGCCAGTCATCAATTTCATATAACTGGGAGGAATGAACTTTGAATTTCATACAATTCATACACTGGTCCATAGTTGGTCTTCAGAGGTACTTTCTTGCAAGGGCTCTAACTTTGGTATCGAAGTGAGATGATGTGATCCGAGATCCTGGCAAATAGAGAGGATTCAGAAGGATCTGCAGGTGTTGTAGTAAGTCATCAGTGAACTTCAATTAAAAAAATAGCTAAGGCACATATCTCTCTCTTCAAAAGCAGGCAGGAGATAAACCTGGGAATGAAGAAGTTACACATTGCAATATCTATGCAAGTAGAAAGGAAGAAGTTAACAATGAAGATGTGTTTTAGGTAAAGGTTCCTTTTTAACATAACTGTGCAATACTTTTCCCATGGGTGGCATTTAAGCTCAATCTCTCTGTTTTCAATATAAACTTAAGGACTTTGTTGAATTATGTTTTTCTTGAACTGCAACCACTTCTTTGGAAAAAAATTCTAGATAAGGTGAAAGTACTTTTCACCATGACTCAAGTTTAACTGGAATGTGTAAATGCCAACTACTTTTCTCCTAATATGATATAGTGTTCACAGATCAACTAATTTTCATAACATTTAATTTATTTCCTGGAATAATTCGAGTCCCCAACAAGTTGAGTTGAGGTGTAGTTGTTATTGTAGTGGTAAGGAATTCTAGTAAAAAACTTGTGTTTTACAAATTATGAATCTCGTACAGTTTCCAACTAATTCATGGCGTCATTACCTTCAGAACAACTCCCCAAGCTACACCATATACCTTTAAAGCTATCGTGACAAAAGCCCAGGGATTTATCCAATACCAAGTAAATTAGTTACATGAATCACTCTATATCATGTGTGTCATTTATAGGAAAAAGATCAAAAAAGGTATCTTAGAAACAAGGAGAGGTTTGTAACAAAATCAATATTCTTAGTGATGTGTGTTTATTTTCATGCTATAACCTGAAAAGAACAAGGCAGAGAGAACAAAAAGGCAAAGAATATAATCATATCCGAGGAACTCCAAAAACTGACATAGTGAACTTCATAGGTTCAAAGATATATTATCAGTTCTAGAAATAGTTGACAATGATTGAACTACCAAATAACAAGAGATGTATTCCAAGCATCTTTTCAGTAGCCATGCCAACATAAAGAAGCTTTCTGCTAAGAATCTCTTGCTACACAATAGGAATGCAAACAGTAAAGTGGAAAACTGTAATGAGAACTCCCAACAGGTCTGCGTAGATGTCCACAAGGATTATAATGAACATTTAAGATGAAAAAGGGAGATCCTCCTCCTCCCCCTCCCCCTTCCAAGAGAAATAACAAGCAACAATGGGAAAAGAATACACTCAGCACGACATAGGCCTTCAGCAGGCTGAGCACCAAGATTATATAGCAAAAAAATTAAAATGTACGACCTCTGTGCTTTTATTTCCTATTGAAAAGCTTTCGGCAAAAGAGTTACCTTTATATATAGTTCATGGACCTCCTGGAAGAAGCTTTTGATCCCATCATCATTACGAGAGTCATGAAGCAGCATCAGTCGCGTATGTATGCTTGCTTTGTTAAAGGAACAAAAACAGGATGTGCACATTTGTAATATAAACTGCTGATGTTAACTTTATAATAGTTCCGTAGACATTCATATATTAACTTATGCACAATGAGAACTTCTAAAACATGCTTCTTCCTCCTTTTTCTTTTTCTTCTTTTGATAGGTAAAGAGAAGTCTGCCTTGACATTCTAACTTGTATTAAACCGAGGAACTAGTCAAGAAGGCTTGCTGATTACAGATATCAAGAGATTTGAATTATTGTGCAGAAAGTTAAGAGTTAACTATCATTATCTAAAAAAATGGGTAAGCAAGGACATAAATGTAGTTATGTGGGACAAGTACAAGTAAGAGTGAGGGGGAGAACAAGATGGTGTGGATGGGGGAAGGGTCTCCCCCTTCAAGATCATCAAATGTTAAGAAAGATGGGTGCGCTCTTCCTCTTAATTCTGCTATGTCATATCATTTTATCAATCCATGCGCTCTAAGAAGTAATCTTCTACACTCTACAAGAGGAGTCAACCAGAGAAAAACTCTTGAAACAGATTCATTTAGACACATCGAGCATGACGACTACTTCTATAAGTGACCACTGATAAAGTAAATCAAATGATTACTGTAGAAGAAGAAGCAAGCTGTTGTCTGATTGTTAAAGTCTTAAAGAGAAATGCAGATATAAAACAACCTAGCACCAATCACCATCATCTAGTTTCTAAAATCAGAACAGTACTATCACCGAATATTGAATTTATAACATATGGAGGATATGACCAGCAGTAACATAAACAGACACCACCAAATCATTAAATCTGTCAATTGACTTCAAGAACCTGTATGAAGAAAGAAAGAAGGAGAATCACTAATAATGACGAAAGCAAACAAATTTATAAAGTAAATTTTTAATTAGCGCTTTGCTGACTGGGGGCTGCAATCCTTACATAGCACTTGTAGTCCATGCAAGGTCCTGGACAATATCCAATGCTGCATGTAAAATAAACTGGTGCTGATGAGCAGCATCTTCTTTCTAGCATGCAAGTACAGTTTACAACATCACCAAGAAACTCAGCCAATTCAATGACAGAAACACGGTAAAGTAGAAAGATGTGCATACTTTTTGATAACAATAGCAAAAGTGCTACAGTACATACTACTAGTTCAAATGCATATACACTAGATTAAAAAACTAAAGCGCACACATAACCAAATTCAAATGCTGTGAAACCGTTAAGGATAATTATAATATTGCTTATTTTGTGATTTAAGAGGTGTAAACAGATTTTACTGGCCACTGAAAAAAAAAGAATAACTGATAAGCACTGTAGTTTATCTAATTAAGCTTGTTTTCAGCAATGTGATGCCCAGATAAATAAAGGTTTTCCTCGCACAAAATCAGATTTTGATCTTCCATTAAAACCAAAGTGAGAAAAGAATGACAACTAAAAATCAAGTGCTTTATACCAGATGTCCAGACCATTTCAATCAGTTCTTTTCACATTTCCTATCAACCAGATTCGAATTGATCAGTTCATTATAAGAATCAAATAGTTATGCCATTGATTAACAAAAGTAAATATGCTACTTCAGTTGTATTGAGCAAAGACTAGAAATCTCTAGTAACATACTGCAGAGTTATTTTACCTTGGGCGCAGTGCCAACTTCAGCTTCATAGATAGGAATATCATTTCTGCTTACAATCATAAAACACGCTGTGCTTGCCATTTAATCGTCTAACTTTTCGGATCCCTAAATTACTTCAAACACAAAAATGAATCGAATTCACATGCTAATTTTACACATAAAAGATTTCACTCTTGAATAATTAATAGAGAAGTGATTTTAGACAAAAATAATCAGTGATCTTAGAATACATTAAAGACAAAATTCTGAATCTAAGGAAATCTAGAGGAGAGGGAGAAATAAAGAATACGTACAGGTTACAACTCGATTTCGATGAAGAAAGAGATCGCGAGCTCGACTCTGACGAAGACGAGCAGATTCGCAGTGAACAGTCAACTGGGCCGAAGAAGAAACTCTGGAGTAGTAAACGTTGGGCCTGGAATCAATCTGGACTTTGGATCATAATGTCTAGTCCAGTCCGTTTTAATCGGTGAAGCAATGGGCTGATTTACACAAAAGTTCCCTTTTTAGGCAACCTTTTAAATTTTGTCCCGATTTTTAGAAGTTGCACAGATATAGCCCCTAGGATCCTTTGGTTAGACTCGGGTCTAATATTTTGCTCATATATTGCTCAACCTTACATACAAAATATTAGTTTGTGGTCTAACATGTGCGATAACTTATAAAATTTTAAATTGTGATCGTTTTTCACAAGATTCAATTTGCTTAAAAAGAATATTTAAATTTTGGTTGTAAGCATTTAATTTTTATTTGGTTTAATCCATAAAATAATTTGGACTATATTAAATTCAAGACTTTAGTTCAAACAAATATTGTGGCTAGTAAATTGGGCTAGTTATTTAAATTTAATATATGTGTTGGGCTAATCCATTTAATTGGACTACAGATTAAATGATAACCCCACTTCATTAGTGCAAGGTCCAAATGGCTATTAGCCCATCTTAATGCCCAGGCTCATGCCACATGTCAAGTGATATGGCAATCCAAGCCAAATAAGTGAGCCAATGAAATCATGTCATGTGTCAAGTGATGTGGCAATCCAAGCCGAATAAATGAGCCAATGAAATCATGTTATGTGTCAAGTGATGTGGCAATCCAAGCCAAATAAATGAGCCAATTAAATCATGCCAAGTGTCTGGATGATATTGGTCAGTTCAAACTGACAAATCAAATCGCAGAGCCACACCACTCTCTACAACTATAAATAGAGGTCTTTATAAAGCCAGAGGACGCCAGAAGTGATAACAAGAAGCAAGCAAAGAGTTATGGATCAAATACCGCAGATTTCTCTACAAGTTAAAAGTTCAAGCACTCAAGTACTCAAGCTACAAGTTCAAGTTCAATTTCAAGATCAAGAACGAAGCCAAATCAAATACCAAGGCGTTCAAGATCAAATTACTTATTCGTGATCAAACCCAAATTCAAGTCCAAGGAGGAGATTCAAGATTAAGCTTTACAAGTCCTTGAATCAAATCAAAGTCAAACTCATTGAGATACTGTACATTCTTGAATAATCAGAGGAATACCATAGAGATTGTAATACTTTCATTTATTGAAATCAAATACTACATTTGTTACGCATTTTTTTAGTTTTGATTATTTATTTTTCTCGATGCGAAAATTTGTTGTTACAAATTTCTGGTATGCCTAGTGGGACAATCTCTACCTTTTTCATCTTTTCAAATTAACAAATTTCAAGAACACAGAAATGACTCCTAAGAAGATCAACTTCAAACTCACTACTACTAAGGCTACGGATTCCAAGTTTTCATCTGATGTGGAAAACTTGCTGGATGCTACTACGGAAAGCGTAACAAAGCAAACTTGCTGGGACAAAAAATATTTCAAATGCCGTTTGAATCGGTTCCTATCTTTGATTTTCAATCCTCAAAGGGGCAAGATCATTTCCAACTGAATTGGAAGAAGGAGCTAACATTGCTGAAATTGTTGCAAAGGCATTGGCTTTACTTAGCCATTCTAGATCTAAGAATCTCATCATACAAGGCGATGATGATGTCTTAATCACTGGATCTGCTCTAAGCACTCCACGTGAGTTATTCCACTCAAAGTATGGTGTAAGAGAAAATCCGTGCTTTGCTCCACCATCACGACGGTTATCCAAGCAATGGGACGAATACCTCAACTACTTAAGAACAACTCGCAAATTTAACAAAGGTAATTGAAGGGTTAACGAAGTATGTGCAAGATCAAGATAATCAAATTGTCAAGCTAACGGATAGATTTGAAAGCATGATGGTGGAAGATTCAAGTCATGCACCTGGAAAGCTCCCAATGATGCAAGATAAATGAGACTCATCTGCAAGGCAGACAATGACTCCTAAAGAATTTCAGATTTCATCGGATGGTGTTATTCCCATTAACCAATTGAAAGGCTTCATCCATCAAAGATAAGTACGATATTGCTGCCAAGTCTTCTCTCGCATATGCAAAGCCATACACTGCTAGAATTGATAGTTTGAAGATGCCTGCAGGTTATCAACCCCCAAAGTTTCAACAATTTGATGGTAAAGGAAATCCGAAGCAACACATTGCACACTTTGTCGAAACTTGTAATAATGCTGGAACATATGGAGATTATCTTGTCAAGCAGTTCGTCTGTTCCTTAAAAGGAAATGTTTTTGATTGGTACACTGATCTCGAGGCTGGTTTCATCGATAGCTGGGAGCAACTTGAACATGAATTTCTCAACTCAATCGCTTCTATAGCACAAGACGCGCTGTAAGTATGATTGAACCCACAAATACATATCAATGAAAGGATGAACCAGTTGTCGATTTCATCAATCGATGGAGGAATGCGAGCCTCAATTGTAAAGACAGACTTAGTGAAGCTTCTGGAATAGAAATGTGCATCCAAGGAATGCATTGGGGACTTCGCTACATCCTGCAGGGTATCAAGCCTAAGTCTTTTGAAGAATTGGCTACACGTGCTCATGATATGGAGCTAAGTATGTCTTCAAGTGGAAATCAAGGGCTACCTATTTATAAACCTCTCAAAGTGAAGGATAAACAAGAAATAGAGGAAGGAGGCAAGTTTTTGCCGAAATCTGAGAGCAAGGAATCAATGAATGTTAATGCCTCACCATTAAAGGTCACTACAAAAGTGAGTAAGAAGCAAAGTGTGAAGACAACGTCCTTACATGATAAAGTTGGCCGAAAGTTAACTCTGAAGGAAATGCAAGCGAAAGAATATCATTCTTGGACTCCGATGTCCCAGCAATTTTTGAAGAACTCCTTGAGTTGAAACTCTTTGAGTTACGCGAAATGAAGCGGCCAGATGAAGCTGGAAATACTAATAATCCAAATTATTCCAAGTACCATCAGTTGATTGGCCACCCTATTGAAAAATGCTCTGTCTTCAAGGAGAAAGTCATTGACTTGGCCGCTGAAGGAAAAATCTTGCTTGAGGATGAGAAAGACAGTTCGAATCAAGTCTCTTTCGTTTTTGGTTCACTTGATCCAATTGTCCTTTGCAATTTTATCGAAGTACATGAATGTGATGGCATCCAAACTATATCATCACCAAATATTATGAAATTTGGTGACTTTGAACCTATTGATGTGAGCAAATCGTTGCTTCTCCCTATGGCATATAAACTAATAATGGAGGAAAGATCTCAAGAGAAAGGTGAATCACGTGATGATCAAACTGATGATGAAGGTTAGATTCTTGTGACTCGGCAAAGACACTGCAAGAAAAATTCACAAAGGGAGTCAAATAAGCAGTTTACTAGGGAAAAAAAGGTGAAAAGACCCAAGAAGAAAATGATAAAGAAGAACTGGAAGAAAGCAAAAATGACGGAGAATCACTATCACAGGCTACGTCATCCAGTGACATTGGAGGAATTCCTACCCGTGAGCTTCTTATGAATATATCAAAGCCTCATGTTGTAAGATAGATGAAGAAGAGACAAAGAAGGAGGATCCATCATTGCTGCCACCTCCCTTGCCTAAAAAACTCACTGGGAATTCTGAAGAAGTGGACGTTTGTGATGCAAAAATCACATTTACTAATGATGATCTTTTGTTTGGTGAAACACACCATAATCGCTCCCTATTTATGGTTGGTTTTGTGTGAGAATAGAGAATAAGAAGAATCTTGATCGATGATGGATCTGTTGTCAATATTCTCCCAATTCATACTTTCAAAGAGCTTGGCATACCGATGAATGAACTATGTGAGAGTTGTTTGATGATTCAAGGGTTCAATCAAGGGGGTAAAGAGCTATAGGGGCTATGAAATTAGAAATAAATATGGGAGATTGTCGACGCCCCTTTTTTCCCTCTTCTAAAAGAAAGAAATCGGGTTTACGACATTATGGACAAAACAACTCTTATTCCCTTTTGAGGAATCGGGTTATGGAATTTGAAGAGTCGCCACCTAATGATTATAGTGCATTAGGACACTT
>MU738301.1:3817-40982 GCA_026770625.1 Nicotiana glauca
TAGACCCTAGCTTAGGCTAGTTTCTTTTATTTTACCATGATGTAATAAGGGGTCAGTCAGCAGTAACAACAATAACGACAGCAACAGCAGTGAGATCACAGTCCCTGGTAGTCCCAGCTACCAGACATTCCCGAACTATACTGACCTGATTCCTGTTTAGCCCAGGATATGTAGGCAACCTCTGAAGCAGGGTGCGGTCAAAACTTTTCAAAAATGCTTCACAATGGAATACTCGAACGGGTAAAAATTGCTCATATTTGCTCACTTATCTTTGCACGGAAACTCTTCGTGTCCCCGAGCAAAGAGGGGCAATTGTGAGCACGTGATTTTTACCCTATATATGAGTTATTCCCATAAAATTCAAATAAAGCAATTTTTCCTTATTTTTACAATTTGTATGAAATTTTTGTGTTGATTGTTTGCATGATTATTTGCATATGTTAAGTCCATTAAAATACAAAAAAAAATATATGCATCTTTTATTCAGGAAATTAATTTCATGTAGTAGATATTAATTCATTTTAGGACGATTTTAAGAAAACCAAAATATAGCATTTGTGTGATTTTAATTGAGAAATTATTATAAAATAGAAGTTAATTAGTTTGATAATTTTAATCAAATTAGATACAAAATAAAATACAGAAAATACAAAAGAAATACAAAATACAAAATAAAATAAACAAAATAAATGAAATACAAAAAGATAAAACACAAAAAGAAAAAACAAAAAATATAATACAAATACATGACCAAATTTGGATCAGTTAGCTCGGAATAGTGGCCCAAACAATTATCAAGCTTAAGCCCAAAACCAGATCAGACGACCCAGGCCCAAAAAGGGGTTACCCGGTCCAGCCATGGAGACTTGAAACGACGCCGTTTAGGCGTCGTTTAATATTGATCGTTAATGACATCTGATCCAACAATGCAAAGCTGTCAATACATGTTTAATATATTAAAACATATAACCTCTATATTCATTCTCACACTATCGTCCCTGACCCCAAACCAGAGCCGCCTCTAAATCCCGCCGGAACCCTACCGGGTGGAAACGGTACTTTAACCAATCACCACCCTCTTTACACCATACGACCGTCTCATCGTCCTCTTCCACCCCCCATAACTAGCTCCCTTCGAAACAAATCGGGTTGCCTCGAATATTCATCCAAGTTTCGCCGGAACCTCACTCCGGCGAACACTATCACTCCAAAACCATCCCATAGCATCCCTTAAACACCCTAGCCCCTATTCTAAGGGTATTTAACCGAGGGAATCACTGAAAAGTTCCAAACAAGACTCGAAGATCGTCCAGAAGTCCAAGAGTCTAAGAATGATTATCCAAGGTTTTTAAAGTCCTGGGAGTTCAAGAAAGACGAAGGAAGAAAAGAAAGAAAGAAAGAGAAGTCTAGAAAACAATAAGAAAGCAGAAAAGCTAAGTTCCCACTTCCTTTTTACTTCTATGTCGATTAAATTTTTCTTTTGTGAAAATGATATAGTTCTTAGGTTTTTGATTTCTATTTGAATAAGCTTACTGTTAGACCTAGTTCTCAATTTCTGATTGTTTGATAAGTAATTAGGTTTTTTCTTTTGTTAATTGACATAAGTGTGTTTGCCTAGGGTCTGATTGGTTATAGCTGATTAATGCAGTTTGTTCGTTAAATCTTAAACTTAGGGTTCTTCAGTATAATTGTTGAGTAATTAGAATTAGTTAATTTCGGATAATCAGTTGGTTAATTAGCATATTAGGTTGATATAAATCAATTTGTATTTCAGGTTGTTAAAAGGCAGTAAGTGTTAATAAAATTAAGGGAGTGGGGGCATTGTAGGAATTTCAGAGCAGTTTTATAATAGTTTCAGCTTAGTAACAGGGGTAGATTGGGAAAGGAAAAATGGTTTAACTGTAATAAATATAGAGAAGTAAGGGTAATTTGGACACGTGCAATTTTGGGTATGAAAAAGGGCCCTTAGAAATAAACCATAAGAAGTAAGGGCATTCTGGGTAGGGAAAATGGCATAAAGATAATAAACCTTATGAAATAGAGGTAATATAGGCATGATACAAAGGCAATTCAGTGAATAACAAATGCAAGTGAGGGCATAATAGGAATTTTAGGGAATAAGAACATGATAGAATTAGCTAGAACCTTCTAGAATGGGTTCTAGTGCAATTCTCAATGAAATAAATGTAGTAATCTGTCTAACAAGCTAAAAACTGAGGGACTCTTAGATAATTACTAATTTTGAAATCCCCTCCCATTTTTCTGCCTATAAATAGGCAGTGATTCTGTTGAATTAAAGAGACTTTTGAACCCTATAAGCTTTAAAACCCTCAAAAATTCCCAAAAAAATATTTGTTGTGTTTTAGATCTAAAATTACAATTTCAGATTCCATCTCTTCTTCTAGACTTTAAATTCACTTCAAAAAAAATCGAAAAACAATACAAAATCAGTAGAAAAACCAAAAACAAATATTGCTCCGTTGAGTTTTCAGCTTAATCTCAATTTTTGTTGTTCAAAATTTAGTATTTGTGGATCAGAGGTTATTAGAAATAGATTTGAATAGTTTCAAGGGTTTAATTACCTTGTTTTAGCTGGTTTTTGCTGTACTTTTGATGGCTGAAGCATCCAGTGTTGTTGTTGAGGTCATATATCACAGTTTTGGGTTTAATTAAGTTGGCTTTGGTTGCAATTTGTTTTTTTGGAGTTCCAGAAGTTTTAAAGTCAATTTCAGATCTATTTGGGTGCATTCAAGTAGTATGTGGTTGGGTTCCTAGTCCTGATTGTTGTTTTCTTTCAAATCCTTATGGTTTGTTGAGTTGGCTCTGGATTGTACTGATTTTTGTTGCTCGTTGCTGCTGACATTTCCTCATTCTATTGTGATTCAGGTACATATTCTGAACTTCAAATTTAACTAGAACTTCAGTCGAAAAATGAAATAAAAGAAGTACAAATTCATTGGAAGCTTCAATGTTGCAGCAGTTCATTTTATTTGTTCGTTTGTACTGTATCAGATTAGGAATTTTATTCAATCAGATCTATCCTTGTTAATTGGAATTGTTTGAATGTATGAACTGGACTGAATGAATTAAGTCATGTAGAATGATACATTAGCAAATTCATGGTTATTTTAGCTTTAGATTTGGTAATTGTACTTGTGTTAGTTTAGCAGTTGATACTTAAAAATCAGGAATAGTCCAAGTTCGTAGTTAGCAATTCTAGACTAAGCTGAAAATGCATATTTTCTGAGTTTATTACTTCAACGCAAAGGTTGACAATTCCAGGTTGGAATTCGAAATTAATAATTCATGTTAATTTTAGTAATTCTTTTGCTCACTAGCTGGTGCATAAATGTGTTTTAAAATTGTCACAATCAGGAAGATTCATCATTTGCCTTATAATGGTTAGCAGTAGGGAAATAGTTAATGTAATTGTTTAGTCTGAAATCCAGACAGTGTAACTACTTGGAAAAATTGGTAAAACAAATTAGTGTAATATAGATTTGGATCCCAGTAATAAAGTATCCTCCATCTAATTTTCATTGTTGAACTCACCTTGATCCGATGATGTTTTAAGTTCCAAGAGGTTAAAGAATACAAGGCCCATTTCAGTGCAATTTCATGTATTTGGACTGCTCTAAGGCCCAATCTGTCCATCCCTGAAAAGCAACATCAGAGCAGTTGGGTGGGAATGGTTTACTTATGTATCTTTTGGGTTTAATTGTTTGCAATTGAATCACGGGGTTTTAGACATTTCACACTTATTAATTAGCTAAGGCAACTCCTTTCAGAGACCAATTGAAATAGAGAATAATAGATTGATCTAGAATTGGCTTTAAAAATAATAATCGAGATGATGCCTCACCAAACGCAACATATAAATAGCAGAGCCCTCAATAAAAACACTTAGCATTCGGACGAACCGTTTAGCGAATTTCACGGTTTGCCCCAAAGATAATAAATGCGTAGTTGCTTCAGGCGCGTAGTTTAAATAATATTACTTTCCTAAAATACGAGTGCACATTTATGTGACCCAAATCTAAATCTCAACGAAGTCGAAATGTGTTAAAGGCCACAGGCGTACGGGTACGGTGTGGTCCAAAATACATTTTCACGACGTTGTAATTCTTTGTACAATTAAATAATAAAGCGGAATATTAAAATACACATAAAAAAATGGAACATATAAATCAGATAAAAATAAATACAACAGTTGAGCGACCGTGCTAGAACCACGGAATTCGGGAGCGCCTAACACCTTCTCCCGAATTAACAGAATTCCTTATCCGGATTTCTAGTTCGCAGACTGTAACAGAGTCAAACTTTCCTCGGTTCGGGATTAAACCGGTGACTTGGGACACCATTATTTTTTCAAGTGGCGACTCTGAAAATTAAAATAAATTAATACCGTTCCGACTGTCCTTAAATTGAAAAAACTCCTTCCTTTTATTATATCCGTTTTCGGGGTGTAGTAATTCGGAAAAAGGAGGTGTGACAATGTTTATTTCTGAAAATGGGGTGTCCCATTTTCCATTTTTGACAAGTTGGAACTCGGGAAAAGGTAATTTTCGGGAGATTTTCAGAGAAAACAAAGGGGTAAGTGTTCTTAACTTAATTTTGGTTAGATTACCCGAATCTATTACTAGTTTTGGTATTACATCTATGCATTTAGTTGGAAGAGTTTGAAAACTCTCTCGGATAGATTTGAGGATTTGAGGGTCGAATGTTATCAAAATTTAGTAATTTTGGAATGGTTAGACTCGTGATTGGATGAGGTTTCATATTTCGTAATTTTTGACGAGTTCCGAGATGTGGGCCCCACAGGCAAATTTTTAGTGCAAATTTTAGATTTTTAATGGAAAATGGAGAATTTCATATGGAATTAATTACAATAATCTTTATTGATTGAATCGAATTGTTTATAACTAGATTTGAAGCTTCGAACGAATTCGCGAGGCGAAGGCTTGTAGAAATTTTGAATTGGTAGCAAAGCGAGGTAAGTGTTTGATCTACCCTAGCTTCAGGGAATATGAGTTGAGTCATATTTGTTACTTGTACGATGTATAGGCATTGGTGACGAGTATCTATAGATTGGTGTCTAGTATGACCGTGAGTCTTTATATTACGAATATTTAGATTTTGCTATATCTTAACATGTTTGAATGATAATTTCTATTAAAAATTGAGAAAGTATATGAGATGATTGAACCCTCTGGAGTATTGGCTCAAGTGGTAAAATGAATTACGAGTAAGAAATGAAAGAAAGAGAAAGAAGTATTAAATAATTCCCTTGCTGAGATATTTTATTAAATTGTTGGTATCTCCCTTGTCGGGAATTTTATTGCTTAATTGTTGTACCCTTTTCGGGGTTTAATTGTTTAAATGTGTTCCCTTGTCTGGATTTCTATTACCGTTTTGTTTATTCCCTTTCCCTTGTTTGAAATTATTGTTTGGGTGAGGAAAAGTGTAAAAGCACGAAGGGTGATGCCGTGCACTTATTGCCATTTGTTATGATTTCTTATTGTTATCAGTTCAGGTGCATTAAATGTCCTATTCTACTATTAGCGTTTTTCTTTACGTGACATTTCCCTTTGCTGTGCTACTTGTTATTATCGAATTTATGCCATAATTGGTACATGTTTATGTGAATTAATTGCTAGTTGTCATTATTTGTTTTCCACAATGAATCATACTTTTTGTGTACTTGTTGCCTTTTGAATTCGTATTAATTGTTATGTTTGTTAGAGTAAATTATATTTGGAAGAACTGTTGACTTAATCAAATGGGAGCGGGTGATACGCCTACCACAATATATTAATGAAATGGGAGTGGGTGGTACGCCTACCATAAGATATTGATGAAATGGGAGCGGGTGGTATGCCTACCACAAGATATTAATAAAATGGGAGCGGGTGGTACGCCTACCACAAGATATTGATGAAATGGGAGTGAGTGGTACGCCTACTACAAGATGTTGATGAAATGGGAGCGAGTGGTACGCCTACCACAAATGATACATTGAAATAGGAGCGAGTGGTATGCCTACCATAAATGATATTGAAATGGGAGCGAGTGGTACGCCTACCACAAATGATATATTGAAATGGGAGCGAGTGGTACGCCTACCACAAATGATATATTGAAATGGGAGCGAGTGGTACGCCTACCACAAATAATATAATGAAATGGGAGAGGGTGGTACGCCTACCACGAGATATTACGAAATGGAAGCGAGTGGTACGCCTACCACAAATGATATATTGAAATGGGAGCGAGTGGTACGCCTACCACAAATGATATAATGAAATGATAGCGGGTGGTACGCATACCACGAGATATGAAATGGGAGCGGGTGCACTGATACAGGTTTCAGACAGCAACAACAATAGCGCGGGTATTAGCACTCAGACCAACGAGACACTGAGGTAGCCTTGCAGGCATTCGCAGGCCCGGCATCTCTTCTATCTTTATTTCAGTCTGTTATCTTATGTATTTTGAGACAAACAGTTATATTTTCTTTCGGACGTTGTATTTAGCACTCTAAGTAGTTCGTGAGTACGTGACACCAGTCTTGGGTAGAGGTTTTAATCGAATTTCAGTATTTCATTTAGTTTTATTAACTTAAGTCTTCTGCTCATTTAATTTATTCCGTTGTATTTATATTATTTCTGTTAAAATGTTAAAAGAATACTTTTCATAACGAAAAGATAAGTAAGAGCTGGCTTGCCTAGCTCCTACTAGTAGGCGCTATCACGACTCCTGATGGTGGGAAATCCAGGTCATGACAAGTTGGTATCAGAGCTCTAGGTTACATAGGTCCACAACTTACGGACAAGCTTAGTAGAGTCTGAGGGATCGGTACGGAGACATCTATATTTATCCACCAGAGGCTACAGAGTTAGGAAAAAGTTTCACATTTGTTCTTTCTTGTCGTGCGGTTCTGTTTCTCAAAGCTAATTGAATTTCTACTCTTGTCTTTCCACGAATGGCGAAGTCACGTACCACTTCTTCAGCCGAACAACGGCACGGACCGGTGATAGATCAACTACGTCTTCAGAGGTTTTGCAAAGGTCAGATAGGTTTCACCAAACTCTTCGCTACCACTTTCAGCGGTGCATCTTTTGAGGACCCATGGGATTTTCTTGACCGCTGCTATGAGGTATTGTAGAATGTGAGAATAGTCGATAGTGAGGGAGTTGATTTTGCTATTTTTCGGATGACAAGTAGAGGAAGTGGAAAGATAATGTATTTACCAGACCAGCTGTGGTTCCAACGGAAGATACAGACATATCAAGAGATCACCTAATGAATCATGTGGGGTTCAAAGGACCTTGACGTCTGGCTGATTTATTTGAGTTGTGAAGAACAAATATTGTGGATTATCGGATGTTCTGACCTTTGACTTAGCGCAAAATGGGGAATTCCACTACCAGTGAATGGATCTTATGGTCATGTGTTATGTCAGTTTTGGCTTGGAATGTATATAAATGGTATATAAAGGTTCCCCAATAATTTATACATATTTAAAACTTGGTACTTTGCAGGGGGTAAGTTTGGAGCTTGTGGTATGTCTGCCTCCTTAATAATCCAACACTTCAGTATCAAGGGAGTTAGGGAAACAACCTTAAATTTAAAAAAATCTACTCAGTGTGACACTCACGGTCGCGGAATTGGGGTGCTTTGGAGGAAATATTATGGTAGTCGACCTTCTCGACTATGTGGTTTGTGCCAAGATTTATCCGTATGGAGTTTTACCTTTGTGATCGTTGTGCGTAAATAGGGGTAAGAATCGCCCCAAAGAATAATTAAGAGTATATGAATAAATGGGGTAGCTCAGCAGTGTTAAGCCAGCACATCAAGAGAGAAAATTGGCTGCCGATGTTTGTGGCAAGACTATAAGAGGGCAGACTGGCCAATGCAACATCACCTACTCAACTCTATTTTAAGAAATGTTTTGAAGGAGTTTACCTCCTGTGTTCTCTGCAATATGTGGTATATGTGATCTTAACAGTTGTGCTAGGTCACCATGAGAGTGTCCGAATATGTCATCAGGTTCAATAAGTTAGCTGAGCCCTCAAAGGAATTGTTATGAATGTGGTAGTACTAGGCACATCATGGGAAAAATAGTCCTAGACTTGGAGAAATATAATTTATGAAAGCATTCAGGCTACGTGTCACATTGCAATCAATACTCAGCTTACATGGCCAGCCAGAGGTAGGGGTCAGGATGTTAGAGGTGGAGGTGAGACTCCTAGAGGTGAAAACCCAGCCATTGATATATTTTCTATGGTGTGGCTATGGTCGCAACACTAGATGGTTTCGTTACTAATACGATTTCGAATAGCTATAAAGTGACAATTTTCTTAATTTGATTCGGTTTTGACTATCGTGGCAAGTCCATCTATTGTGCTCCACTTATGAGCGGGCTTCATAATTCTGAGATCCGCTTATGTGGATGCTCATGTTGAGAGATTCAACGGAGATGGATAAGTTTATCATTATATCTTGTGATATTGTTAAACAAAAGACATTTGAAAGAAGGAGAAAACAAATATTTCGGTTGACACGCCTTGCATAATACCGGTGACTCAGCACTAAGGATGAGATCCTCACATATTTATGTAATGAGAAGTATTTAAATCGTAATTATTGAGTTTTAGACTATGATATGTGGTTATGGTCATACCTATGAAGCGTTTTATGTCAAGATATCATTGCGATAATGCCTTGCTTGTAATGCGGAAGTTAGTATTATTGATATATACTTTATGGTGTTTTTTTGGGTTATGAAAATATTGTTAGGAGTTGTTTTGGTGTTACTCTGACAGGTGGATAGGCCCAGTTACAGGGGAGACTCTGCCAAAATTTCTGAAGAACTTGGGAGTTTGAAAAAAAAAATGGTATATTGAGAGTTGCAAGGGCAAATTTGTGTACCTAATGTGGATGGGCTTCGAGAGTTGATTCTAGAGGAGGCCCACAGTTCCCGGTATTCTATTCATCCAAGCGTCGCGAAGAGGTATCAAGATTTGCGGCAACATTATTGGTAGCATAGAGTAAAGAAGGATATTGTGGCATACATGGCGCTGTGTTTGAACTCTCAACAAGTTAAAAATGAGCATCAGAGGCTTGGTGGTTTATTTCAGAGGATTGAATTTCCCGAGTGGAAGTGGGACAAGATTGCTATAGACTTCGTTAATGGACTTCCGTTGATTCAGAAGAAGTTTGATGTCGTTTGGGTCATTGTTGATAGGCTGACCAAGTCAACACATTCCATTCCTGAGGTAGTCTCCTCTTCATCCGAGAGGTTAGCTGAGATTTATATCCAGGAGATTGTTTGCTTTCACGGGGTGCCGGTATCTATCATTTTGGATCGAGATACGCAGTTTACCTTGCGTTTCTGGAAAGCAGTTCAGCAAGAGTTAGGCACCCAGGTGCAGTTGAGCACAATATTTCATCCTAAAACGGATGGGCAATCAGAACAGACTATTCAGATATTGGAGGATATGTTCCGAGCTTGTGTTATTGACTTTGGAGGTTCGTGGGATTAGTTTTTTTGCCTCTAGCAGAGTATGCCTACAACAACAACTACCATTAAAGTATCCATGTGGCTCCTTATGAGGCTTTACATGATAGGCGGTGTCGATCTCCGGCTGGATGGTTTGAGCCGGGAGAGGCTCGGTTGTTGGGTACAGATTTGGTTCAGGAGGCCTTGGACAAGGTCAAGACCATTCAGGATAGGCTTCGTGCAGCTCAGTCTAGGCAAAAGCACTATGCAGATCGTAAGGTTCGAGATGTAGCTTCCATGGTTGGGGAGCGGGAATTGCTCCGAGTGCCGCTTATGAAGGGCGTGATGAGATTTGTGAAGAAGGGCAAGCTTAGCCCTAGGTTCATTGGCCTGTTTGAGATTCTCGAGCGAGTTGGAGAAGTGGCTTCTAGACTTGAATTTCCGCCTAGCTTATCGTCCGTGCATCCACTCTTTCATATGTCCATGCTACAAAAATATCACGGCGATCCAGCCCACGTGTTAGATTTCAGCACTGTCCAGTTGGACAAGGACATGTTTTACGAGGATGAGCAGATGGCTATTTTAGACCGGCAGGTTCGTCAGTTGAGATCCAAAAGCTTTACTTTTGTTCGTGCTCAGTGAGTAGGTCAGCCTCCTGAGGCCTTGACCTGGGAGTCCGAGTCTAATATGCGGAGCCGTTATCCCAATCTATTCCTCGACTCAGGTACTTCCTTCTTTTGTCCGTTCGAGGACGAACGATTGTTTTGGAGGTGGAGAATGTGATGACCCAAAGGGGTCATCACTATTTTCTTATCCATTCCAAGTTTTTGAGGCCTTGAAAACCTCATTTATATTTGCCTCGATTTGTGTGCATAGTCCGTACGCGTAACTAGAACCTCAAATATGAAAATTTGTGAAAATTTGCTAAATTTTGATATTAAAATGAATAAATTTGACTCTGGTCAACATTTTGGGTAAACGGATCCGGACCCGTGATTTGACGATCTTGGAAGGTCCGTAAAAAAATATGGGACTTGGGCGTTTGCCCGGAATCGAATTCCGAGGTCTCAGGCCCGAGAAAAGAATTTTTGAGTAAAATTGTTTTCTGAAAATGTTTAAGGAAAATGAAAATGAAGTTTGATTAAAAAAGTGATGGTATCAGGTCCGTATTTTAGTTCAAGCGCCCGGTACAGGTCTTATATGTGGTTTAAGCACTTTCTGTAAAGTTTTGTTGAAAACGGATGTCGTTTGACGTGTTTCGGACTCAAAATGGAAGATTTGATGTTTTATGAAATTTGAAAGAATTCTTAGATTCTAAAGCTTAATTCGTGGTATATGACGTTATTTTGGCGATTTGATCGCACAGTTAAGTTCGTAGGATGTTGTTGAGTTAGTGTATGTGTTTGGTTAGGAGCCCCGAGGGCTCGAGAGTGTTTCAAAGGTGTCTCGGAGTGATTTCGGACTTAGGAAAATTGTAGAAATAGTACCGGGTACAGTACCCTGTGAACAGTACCATGTACAGTAACCCCCGAATTCTGGACCGAATGTTTATTTCTGAAAATGGGACTTTACATGGAACTCGAAAAGAGGCGATTTTCGGGAGATTTTTAGAGAAAACAACGGGGTAAGTGTTCTTAACTTAATTTTGGTTAGATTACCCGAATCTATTACAAGTTTTGGTATTAAATCTATGAATTTAGTTGGAAGAGTTTGAAAACTCTCTCGGATAGATTTGAGGATTTGAGGGTTGAAATGTTATCGAAATTAAGTAATTTTGGTATGGTTAGACTTGTGGTTGGATGAGGTATCATATTTCCTAATTTTTGACGATTTCTGAGATGTGGGCCCCACGGGCGAATTTTAGTGCAAATTTTGGATTTTTAATGGAAAATGTAGAATTTCATATGGAATTAATTCCTATAATTTTTATTGACTGAATCAAATTGTTTATAACTATATTTGAAGCTTCGGACGAATTCGCAAGGCGAAGGCAAAATTTTGAATTGGTAGCAAAGCGAGGTAAGTGTTTGATCTACCCTAGCTTCAGGGAATAGGAGTTGAGTCATATTTGTTACTTGTACGATGTATAGGCATTGGTGACGAGTATCTACAGATTGGTGTCTAGTATGACCGTGAGTCTTTACATTACGAATATTTAGATTTTGCTATATCTTTCATGTTTGAAAGATAATTTCTATTAAAAATTGAGAAAGTATATGAGATGATTGAACCCTTTGGAGCATTGACTCAAGTGGTGAAATGAATTACGAGTAAGAAATGAAAGAAAGAGAAAGAAGTATTAAATAATTCCCTTTCTGAGATATTTTGTTAAATTTTTGGTATCTCCCTTGTCGAGAATTTTATTGCTTAATTATTGTACCCTTTTCGGGGTTTAATTGTTTAAATGTGTTCCCTTGTCGGGATTTCTATTACCGTTTTGTTTATTCCCTTTCCCTTGTTTGAAATTGTTGTTTGGGTGAGGAAAAGTGTAAAAGCACGAAGGGTGATGCCGTGCACTTATTGCCATTTGTTATGATTTCTTATTGTTATCAGTTCAGGTGCATTAAATGTCCTATTCTACTATTACTGTGATTCTTTACGTGACATTTCCCTTTACTGTGCTACTTGTTATTATTGAATTTATGCCTTAATTGTTATATGTTTATGTGAATCAATTACTAGTTGTCATTATTTGTTTTCCACAGTGAATCATAATTTTTGTGCACTTGTTGTCTTTTGAATTCGTATTAATTGTTGTGTTTGTTAGAGTACATTATATTTGGAAGAACTGTTGACTTAATGAAATGGGAGCGGGTGGTACCCCTACTACAAGATATTAATGAAATAGGAGCAGGTGGATTTCCTGCCACAAAATATTGATGAAATAGGAGCGGGTGGTACGCCTACCACAATATATTAATCAAATGGGGCGGGTTGTACGCCTACCACAAGATATTTATGAAATGGGAGAGATTGGTACGCCTACCACAAGATATTGATGAAATGGGAGCAAGTGGTACGCCTACCACAAAAGATATACTGAAATGGGAGCGAGTGGTACGACTACCACAAATGATATTGAAATGGGAGCAAGTGGTACGCCTACCACAAATGATATATTGAAATGGGAGCAAGTCGTATGCCTACCACAAATGATATAATGAAATGGGAGCGGGTGGTACGCCTACCGCGAGATATGAGGAATTGGATCGGGTAGCACGCATGCAACAAGATGAGCTGAATAGGAAAGTTGTCTTTATTTCTTATTTCTATGTTAGAAGTCAAATAGTAGATTGTTTCTCTGTTATTCCTGATATCCCGTTCATATCTGATACCCCTGAAGCATGTTCCCTTCCTACATTAACTGATTGTTTTTTTTTGTATTTCCTTGTTGTATGTATGTATACACACACACACACACATATATATATATATATATATATATATATATATATATATATATATATATATATATATATATATATATTTGAACTGCACGAGATTAATTGGGTGTCTAGTCCTAGCCCCGTCACTACTTCGCCGGGGTAGGCTAGGCACTTACCAACACATGTGGTCGGTTGTGCTGATACTAGACTCTATGCTCTTTTGCACAGATACATGTTTCGAACAGCAGCAGCAATAGAGTGGGTGTTAGCTCTCAGACTAGCGAGACACTGAGGTAGCCTTGCAGGCATTCGCAGGCCCGGAGTCTCTTCTATCTTTATTTTAGTCCGCTATATCGTGTATTTCGAGAGAAACAGTTATATTTTCTTTCGGACGTTTTATTTAGCACTCTTAGTAGTTCGTGAGTACGTGACACCAGTCTTGGGTAGAGGTTTTAATCGAATTTCAGTATTTCATTCAGTTTTATTAACTTAATTCTTCCGCTCATTTAATTTATTCCACTGTATTTATATTATTTCTGTTAAAATGTTAAAAGAATACTTTTGATAATGAAAAGATAAGTAAGAGTTGGCTTGCCTAGCTCCTACTAGTAGGCGCCATCACGACTCCTGATGGTGGGAAATCTAGGTCGTGACATCTTTCAGACCGGCCCGTTGAGATCCCGGTAGTCGACACAAACTCTTACCTTCCCGTCCTTCTTTGGTACTGGTACAGTGTTGGCTAACTATGTCAGGTACTCAACTACCCCGAGAACCTTAGCTTTAACTTGCTTAGTGATTTCTTCCTTGATTTTCAAACTCATATGAGGCTTGAACTTCCTGAGCTTCTATTTTACTGGCGGACATGTCGGATCAGTTGGCAGTTTTTGGGCCACAATAGATGTACTTAGACCAGTCATGTCATAATACGTCCAGGCGAATATGTCCTCATATTCCTTTAGAAATTTGGTGTATTGCTTCTTTTCTGATGGCAACAAGCGAGCGCTGATTCGTGTTTCCTTGATGTTTTCTTCATCTCCCAAATTAACAATTTATGTTTCCTCCAACTTGGATTTTGGTCTGTTCTCAGAGTTCTCAACTTCTTTGACGATCTCCTCGGGTATATCATCTTCTTCTGAATCAATGTCCATTTGTTTCGTCGCTCAATGCATGTCACAATCATTGGTTCATCAAGATAAGTAATAGTAATCCTATATAGGTAAAGTAAGGAGGAAAATGATAGAAATAAATTAAATTCATTGGAAAAAATCAAACATGCTTTGATAAATTGAATAATTGTTTGAACATTGAAGATCTGATACGGAAATTGAAAATGCAAAAAGAAAATCATTCATTAAATAAAATAGGGAATAGTGCTTGTTTTAGCCTTGCTACCTCGTGGCTCGTCGGGCTCCGGTGGTCCTGATGGTCCAATTGTTAAGGTATGTTCCTCTGCTCACAGCTTGTATGGAAGGACTTTCCTCCCCTCCTCCACGAGAACAACACAATAGTCCATGTCATTGTCTTCAAGGAATAAGTTCTTCACCACTGCAAGTGCTTCTTCTTCGTCTGCCCTATATATAATGTCAGCCTGTTGGAAGGACTTCTCCAAAGGTGGTATTGGCTGTTGCAGTGGATAATAAGGACCATGCCATAGTGGCGACCAGTTGTTGAATTGTTCCCAGGTGTACTCATATCCCAGACCGACAGTAGTGTCATGTTTATTTAGTTTTATGGGTTTAGTAATTCCTTGGAGGTTTTTTCCGAGCCCCTTGATAGGTTCGTATCCACTCCAATTCAATATACTCTCGATCTTGTTATCCCACTATTTATCTTTGTCGACAACATTGACCCGCTCGATATGGTGGTAGGTCTCTCCACCTAGCTTTCTTTTTCCCTTTATCACCGTAATGGTCTGGCATCTGTATATAGGATTGATGTCATCACCGTGAATGATCACTTTGTGATGATTCCATTCAAACTTTACGGCCTCATGTAACGTTGAAGTTGCAGCCCCCACAGCATGAATCCAAGGTCTCCCTAGCAGCAGGTTGTAGGATGTTGGCACATATATCCCTTGAAAGTCGACCTCAAACCAGGTTGGTCCAATCTGCACACACAGGCTAATCTTACCGATGGTGGTCCTCTGAGATCCGTCAAAAGCTTTCACATTGATTGCTTATTCTTTTATCTCATGCAGTCATTTACCTAGCTTTTTGAGTGTTATCAATGGACATATATTAAGGCTGGGACCCCTATCGATCTGGATTCTAGTGATGAAGTAGTCTTCGTATTGCACAGTGATAGGCAAGGCTTTGTTATGACCCAACCCTTCAAGAGGGAGCTCGTCCTCAGAGAAGGTGATTTTATGGCTTTCTAACATTTGTCCCACCATATTAGCCATTTCCCTA
Source organism: Nicotiana glauca (assembly GCA_026770625.1). Lineage (NCBI taxonomy): Eukaryota > Viridiplantae > Streptophyta > Magnoliopsida > Solanales > Solanaceae > Nicotiana > Nicotiana glauca. Next base: position 19,114 of record MU738301.1, read on the forward strand.
CAGGTGATATTGCTTGGCACGTACGCTTCACTTAGCACCTTCAATAGAGCTTTTTTGTGTGTCTTGGAATTCTGCAGCAATGAGAGGATGGATATCTGTGCTGGTGTTTTGTTTAGCTGGTCGATGACCGAATACTCCTTGGCCTGTATCTTCCTCCAAAGGTCATCTGGACCTGTTTCAATGATGAGTGGCCAGTTGGAAGCCTGCTTGCTCAACTCAGCTAAGTGTTTCGGGGTATAGACTCTTCCAGTTCTTGTCATACCCTGCCTGCAACAGTCTCTTCGAATCTGACTTTGCCTTTCATCCTAGCCTCGGTTGTATAATCCCAAGGTATAGTTTTTGTACGGAATGACGGCATGGTGGTTATCACCACTGGAATTGGTGCGGCCACCTTTACTTCGAATAGGAAATGTTCTTTGGGTGGTAAAATTGTAACCTTAAATAGTGCTGGTGCTTTTTTTGATGGTGCTTCTTCAAACTCAAGAGAGATAGACACATCTATCTCAATGACCTCGGATGGTGGAATCTTTGACTATGATGGGGTTGAGAGTAACTGATGGCTTCTTTGGATCATCGTCTTCCGCGATCAACCCGATGGATCCCTCGGGATCCTAATCATCCTCTACTTCAATCATGTCAATACCCCCACCTTTGTGGTCTGATAGGGGGTCGTTGCAGACGTTCGAAGTGGCTTCCTTTGCTACAATGACTTTGTTATCAATCAAGGACTATATCTTGTCTTTTAAAGAGTGGCATTCATCGGTGGTATGTCCTTTCATGCCGAAGTGATATGCACAAGATTTGTTTGGTTAACCCACTGAGAAGGATTCTCAAGTGTTGCAGTAGGGATGCGGGTGACATAACCGGTGGTTTTGTGTCTCTCATATAGCTAATCAATGGGTTCGATGATGGTTGTGTATTGTTTTGGAGGCCTCCTATCAAAATTAGGTGGGGCCTAAGGAAATTTTGGCGTGCGGGGGATGATTGGTAATGAGATTGTTGGGCATTGTAAGTTTGGTAGACATGTGCAGGCTGGGAATATTTGGGTGAGATAGGCTGATATGTGGGGGTAGGGGTGACTGATAAGTTGGTGGTGGAGCTTGGTAGTTTGGGGCTGGCTGATATGTGAGTTGAGGTGTTGGGTAGGTTTGGTATTAAGAGGAGACTTGGTCCTTTGTGCAACCATCACAACCTCTATGTCCCTATTTTTAGACACACCACCAGACTGTAAGGCCTTATTTGTAGCTTGCAGGGCCTCGGGGATTGTAACCATACCGCTTTTGATACATTCTTCATTTTGTTCCCCTAGCTTGATAATGTCAGAAAACTTATGATTGTCAATCATCATTAGTCGTTCATAATACTGCGAGTCTTGAGGACGGACAAATAATTTGTTCATATGTTCCTCCTCTAAGGCAGGTCTGACGTTAGCATCTTCGGACCTCCAAGGAGTAGCATACTCGCGAAACGTTTCTATAGGCTTCTTCTTTAGATTCTGAGTATAGAATACATCTGGCGCATTTTCTGTGTTAAACATGAACCTGTCCATGAAATCAGAGGCCATGCCTACCTAGCTCGACCATTTCTTAGGATCTTGGCTGATGTACCAGGATAGTGCATCTCCTTTCAAACTCCTCATGAATATTTTCATACGGATCCTTTCATTCTTTTCTACCCCGACCACCTTGTCACATTATATTCTCAAATGGATCCTTGGATCACCTGTACCGTCAAACGTCTCGAACTTGGGAGTTTTGTACCCCTATGGTAGTTCCACATCTGGTTGTATGCAGGGATCTTCATAGTTTAACCTTCGATCCCTTTACTTCCTTCCACGCCTTGGATTTGGCTGGTTAATTTTTTAAGCTCTTCAGCCAGGTTTTTGATGAGCAGATCCTTTTCATCGGACTTAGGGGTGCAAGATATAGGTTGGGCGGGGAGTGGAATGGTCTCCACATAGATGGGATTGTTATGGTGGCCTGGTGTGTGGGAGTGGAAATGGTCATTTGTAGAATTTTGTGGTATGGGAATTAGTAATGGATTGTTGTTTGGAGTGTGGAAAGTGTTGCATTGGTTCTTCGTTTGAACAGTGGGATGATTTGGTTGCTTTTGTGGAGGTGTGGGATTTTGAACATTGGGGAAGATGGTTTCTGGGGTGCTGAGGGAGAAGGATAGGTTGGCCAGATTCCGAACCTGATCAAGCTTTTCCTGAAACTTCAACAATTTCTGGTCGAGTTATGACACATTTTTATTAGGAACCCGAATAGCATGGCCATCAATGACCTCTGTTGTTGTGTTCTCCTTTCTGATGTTCAAATCTTTCATATTTCCTTTATTCTTGTTTTTAACAGGACTTAGAAGAGGAGTGGGTGGAGAGCCCTTGGATCTTGTGAAATAAGATGACGTTGCTAGAGTGCACGAACTAACCTTTGGGGAGGGGAATAACAAAACAAAAATAAAATAAAAAGGTAACCAAGTTAGTGAGGATCATAAAAAAGTATTGCAATATTTAAACACATAGCGCAGGAATATAAAGCGTGCCCTAATTTGGGAGCCTCGTTGTGCCCGAGGTAGGCCTAGCGACAAATTGATTTGGAGAACTTAGAATGCTAAATGCCTCATTTCATTGATAAAAATAGACGAATCACAAATAAAAAGGAAATGGAAATCATTAATGGTCATTGGCCTTATTACATTTTATAAAGTGAAAAGAAAAACTCCTATCTACTTAGCCCCAGAAATACCTTCCCCAGATTCGGCATCCCCGGCTCCGTCGAACAGCTTTCCTAACTCGCGAAGTCCCAGCAATAGGTAGACCCTGGCTAGAGGACCACCTTCGGTCCCTTTAGTCTCTTGACAAAATCTTCCCACCAACTTAGCAAACTTAGGTGGATGTTGGTGACCATGCCGAATCTGGGGACTTCGTGCCTCATATTTCTGCAAGGCGGATAAGGTTAGACCCTTCCCCTATCGGACTAGAGTATTTAATATCAATGATTAGCATGAAGCATCGAGTTCTCCAAATAAATGCACAGAACGTGACGACGTCCATTTTGGGTTTAGGGAAACCCAGTGGACTTTGGACAAGGCTATCTTAAAGGATCATTATGTGGAACACATAACTGATTCGGCTAGGTTTGAACATGATGTATGCACAATTTGAATAGAGTAAGGTTCCTTGGGGTTTTAGACTGGTACCCTTTTTCACACCTCCTTTTTTACACACCTACCCCGAAAGATAGTGTATAAGGGAGTTTTTCCAATTTAAGTGATATTATTCGAAATGAGATTATTTATTCAATTATATTCAGAGTCGCCACTTGGGATGGTTTGTTTTCGGGTGTCCCAAGTCATCGATTTATTTTAAATCCCAAATCGAGGAAAATTCGACTCTCCTTGTGCAGTCTGCGAACTAGAAACTCTGAACAAGGAATTCTGTTAACCTGAGGGAAGGTGTTAGGCACCCCCGGATTCCGTGGTTCTAGCACGGTCGCTTAAACTATTTCAATTGGCCTAATATCTGATTTTAATACATGTTAAACCTATAGTGCAATTTTAAAAACTATTTACCGCTTTTAATTAATTTTTTAAGGAAGGTTCAACATCGCTTAAAATATGTTTTTGGATCACGTCACATGAAATGCACCCGGATCCGCGACACATTTTATTCAACGTTTTGGGATTTGGATTTGGGTCACATGAAATGCACACTCGAGTTTAGGAAGGTAAAATTATTAAATAACACGCCTAAAGCAACTAACGCATTGTTAACTTTGCGGGAGGCCATGAAAATTCGCTAAATGGCACGTCCCAAATTCTAAGTATTTTAATGTAAGTATTTTAAAGAGGGCTATGCAGTTTATGAATTTTGTTTGGCGTGGCGCACCTCGATTTATTTTAAAGGCCATCCTAAAGGAGCTATTATTCTCTATTAAGGATTTTCAATAAAAGGCCTAATTAATTAGCGTTATGAATCAATTATTATTTAAAGCATTCGAGAAAGTTCGGTCTGAAGATCAGGTCCAAACTTAAACAAGGGAATCTCCATTACCGAAAACCCCCTTAATAAAGGCCCAAGCCTGGATTATAAAAGTAAATCAATAACTTCAAATGGGAATTAAGCCTTCAGTGCGTTGGGCTTCTAAAAATAACCCAAGAGAAGGGGAATCCCTTCAGCTTTATAAAGGGGTGCTGGACTTTGGGCCTCAGAACCAACCCAACTTGGAGGTATTCCTGGTAGTCCATAATTCAACAAAATGCCTCAGTTTAAAGGTTGGGCATTTTTGGGCTTGTTATTATGCAAATGGGCCCAACTCTACTAACCCTTAACTTCAATACACACATGGATCATACAATCAATGGATATGCGTGATCCTAGCCTAATGACATGCAGGAAAATGTTCAATAATTTGTAAATCCATTTTTGCACTTGCCTTCAGCTAGTAATAGCGATTTTTACATTGATATGCCGACTTTACTTTGGACCTCTATAATACTGAATTTCAGACCTAATTAGGCTTAGTTGTTTAAGTAAAACTAAAGCAATTCAACGCCTAAACAAATCAAATTGCACGCTGATTTGTAACTTTAGAAACTCATACCCATTCACTCACCCCTCTACTGATGAACCGACATGCTGATTTCCTAGATTTTAACAGCAATTAAACCTCATTTATCACCAAGGATTGGAAACTGGAAAACATCTACTAAAATTTCACTAAATTAACGTGAATTCAAGTGTTGAATGTATCTATTAAACCGTCCAATTACACAGTCGTTTGAAAGTTCAACTCATGTGACTCTCAAATCCTAACTAAATACAGTCATTGGAATCAACAAATGGTGAGAAAATTACAACCATATATAACAATGCTAGGCAGTTAACTCAAATCAAAATAATAAGAAGAAAATTTGAAGAATAAGACATGAACATTTCAGCACTCTCGTCAAATCTGGTCATACATTGTGATTCAATCTTCAAATAACATTTGGGACCAAAAATGTACCTGGAATTTGAATAGAAAATAGAAAATGAAGGTCAGTTAGGCACCGGCGACACACAGCAGCAATAAGATCAATTTTAAAACCCAAAAAAAAATGTCAAGCAGCCCAGGAGTTAATTTCAGACAGCCGCACCACTAAACATCCAAAACTAAGCTTGAATGACCCAAAATAGACTTGAAATAAACCTCAGGAACCTCTGAACCTCAGCTACTGACTTACAAGGACAATTCAAACTATTCTTCAACCTTATATGAACTGGAAATTCAATTTAGAACTGAGAGCTTTTAGATTACCCTAAAAATTTCAATAGAATAGTGATTTTTGGAGTTTTTTGTTGCCTGCAGTTTCAGAAACTTTTCAGTACTTTGAACTTGAAATTTTTTTTGAATTTTTCTGATTTTTTCTAGGCTCTAGATTTAAATTTTGAATTTTCAGAGTTTTGGATCTCTCTAGACTGCTAAAACTTGTTTTGAATTTTCAGATCTCCAAAACTTTCAAATTTCTAAACTTGTATTGTAAGGCAAGGTACTGTCCTTTTATAGACAAAATTAGGGCAGCATTCAGATTTTTCCTTTACACCCTTGCCTCCTCTTTTAATTTAATTTTTAGCTAATTAGTCCCTCAATTCATGCCTTGTTGGTCAAGTTATAATACCCACTTCCTGAATTTCAAATTAAAACCCCCATCTAGAAGGTTCTAGGGGGTTCCAATTCAGTTACTACAGGATTCTTTTATTGAACTATCTATACTACCCTAGAATTAGTACTAAAATTACTAGCCTATGTCAAACTAACCCTCAACCCCTTCTAACTTAGTCAAAATGACCATGGTTAACTAATAAGGCCCTGGAGTATTCAGCTATATCCAAACAATTTCAATTATAATAAAAACCTTAAAATTAAACTATTAAATCAATATAACTAATCAGAACTAGAAATTAATTCTAATTAATAATATAACCTATGACTAATTTTATCACTGAACAATGAACAAGTCAACAATTCAAACATGAAATTATACTGAACAAAACCAAATAATAAAAAATGTAAAGAAAATATGAAGCTATACTGTAAAAATAGAAAATGAACAAAACCAAATAATAATAAAAAATGTAAAGAAAACAATATCAAACATGGAATTATACGATTGAAATCAAAGAGACAATCAAGCCAAAAACAAAAATAATAAAAACATACGGAGTAAAAGAAGATGAACAAAAAGTAATGAAACAGAGAAATACCTAGTGGATTGAAACTGGAAGACAATTTGGAGAAAATCTTCGATTATTTGACCATAATGGTCCTTAATCTTGTGTTTTCGTGTGAAAACACTGGACTAAGGTTCAATAATGCCTAATAATCCTCTCAGGCCTGCTGAATTTGATTTTATGAAATTAAGGCCCTAATTATCTGATTCAAAATTCAACCAGTTGGAGGGAGATTCGAAGAAAGCTAACCATGGATTTGGTATTAGGAGATGAAGGAGGTCTTGGGGTGTTAGTTTGGTAAGGTTTGGAGGCGGCGGGTACACGGCATAGGTGGCGCTAGGGTTTTGGATATTCGACGGGATTGAGTAGGATTTGAGGGAAGAGGGTTTTGGATTTGGAAAGGGGAAGAGGAGAGGAAGCTTGGGTGTAATTTTGGGGGGCATTGGGATCTCGCCGCCGGCGGAGCCAATTTCCAGCCGGTGGCAGATGGTGGTGCTATGGTTTAGGTGAGAAGGGTGTGAGAGAGACGAAGGTAGGGAGGTTCTGGGGGGAGGGGTGGTAATTTTTGGACATATTTATATTTATGGATGGGGGCTTCAGGACCGTCCGCTCGAGAAACCTCGACAGTCCTGATTGCTTGAGCCCGAAATGACATTGTTTTGATGGTTTAGTGGTTGGACCGGGTATGATATTTTGGACTTGGGCTGGCATGAACGGATATCAAGGGGTTGGTTTGGGCTGGTGTATTATTTGATAATAGGCCCAAACATGGGTATTTAGACAGGCCTGCCCATTTTATTTGTATTTTCCAAATACTTTAATTCTCTTTTTCCCATATTAGTTTTTCTCTCTTTTTCTTTTTTTTTTTTAAATTTTAAAACTAAACTAAAATTAAACCTCACAATTAATTCTAAAATAGATAATTAAGCTACAATTAGCCTAATATCAATTTAAAGGAAATAAATAAACCTAAAAATAAAATTAAAATCGAACCAAACAAATCAAAATTTCTTTATGATTTTTTTTTGTATTTTTTGCAAAAGCTTAATTACTAATTAGTCCAAAAATATGTAAAATTAAATCCTAAATGCTCATGCAATATTTTTTGTATTTTTTATGAATTATCATGCACAAACAAATAAAATACACACAAAATTACGCAATTTAATCCTAAAAATCAAATAATAAAAGAAAAATCCTAATTATAAGGAGTCTATAGGAATAATTCAAGCAAGGCAAAAATCACGTGCTCATAGCTGCCCCTCTTTGTTTGGAGACACGAAGGGTTTTCGAGCAAAGATAAATGAGCAATCATGAGAGATTTTTGTCTGCTTTGCACTCCATGAGAAGTATTTTTTTGAAAAAACGTCTGACCGAACCTTGCTTCAGAGGTTGCCTACATATCCTTGGCTATAAAGGAATCAGGTCAATGTAGTTCTGGAAGTTTTGGTAGCTGGGACTACCAGGAGCTGTGATTTCTCTGCTGTGGCTGCTGGTACTGCTTGCTGACCTCCTTATTACACCAAAAAGGAAAATCAAAGCTAAGCTAGCTATGCCTATCAACTATGAGTTACAAGATTCCTATCTATAAATTTCTTGAAGCTTGATCTTGAGTCTTAGCTGATTTTGCTATGGACTCCGATCTGAATCTTGATGCTCGCAAGATGTAGGTGTTGGTTATTTCTTTATCACTTGGATCAAAGCGGGACAGGCGGAGCTTGTGACTTTAATCAAAGCTTGAGCAATCTGCGTCTTTCTATACTTCAGCACTTTGATTTCATTTCTTTTTTGTTCTTATTTTCTTATTTCCTTTATTCTGGATTGAGACTCATTCTTTTGGTCATCTCCAACACATGTGCTTCGAGGTCAAACCTGCTCAAACACCAAAACAAACAAACGAACCAAATTTTCTGCCCCAGTTTTCACTAGGAAAATTTCGTGATTTATTTGTGACAAAATCTGAACTCATTCTCTATTTTTTTTTTAAGAACTATATTTATCTATGACAGAACAGGTTAGGGAGTGGAACCCAATTTCTAAAAGGTGCAACTAAGGGATTGGAGCCCTAATGTTGGCAAAAGGTAAAAAAAACTCAACTCAGGGATTGGAGCCCTAATGTTGGCAAAAGGCGACTATGGAATGGAGGCCCTATGTCTAAAAAAGCACAACTCAAGGATTGGAGCCCTTATGTTGGCAAAAGGTAAAACGCTCAACTCAGGGATTGGATCCCTAATGTTGGCTAAAGAAAAATGATCAACTCAGGAATTCGAGCCCTAATGTTGGCTAAAGGAAAAACGCTCAACTAAGGGGTTGGAGCCCTAATGTTGGCTAAAAGAAAAATGCTCAACTCATGGATTAGAGCCCTAATGTTGGCTAAACGGAAAAACGCTCAACTCAGGGATTGGAGCCCTAATTTTGGCTAAAGAAAAAACGCTCAACTCAGGGATTGGAGTCCTAATGTTGGCTATAGGGAAAAAACGGTCAACTCAGGGATTGAAGCCCTAATGTTTGCTTAAGGAAAAATGCTCAACTCAGGGATTGGAGCCCGAATGTTGGCTAAAAATAAAAACGCTCAACTCAAGGATTGGAGCCCTAATGTTGGCTAAAGGAAAAACGCTCAACTCAGGGATTGGAGCCATAATGTTGGCTAAAGGAAAAATGTTCAACTCAGGGATTGGAGCCCTAATATTGGTTAAAAGAAAAACGCTCAACTCAGGGGTTGGAGCACTAATGTTCACTAAAGGAAAAATGCTCAACTCTGGGATTTGATCCCTAATGTTGGCTAAAAGGAAAACGCTCAACTCAGGGGTTGGAGCCCTAATGTTGGCTAAAGGAAAAACGCTCAACTCAGGGATTGGAGCCCTAATGTTGGCTAAAGGAAAAACGCTCAACTCAGGGGTTGGAGGCCTAATGTTGGCTAAAAGAAAAAGTACTCAACTCAGGGATTGGAGCCCTAATGTCGGCTAGCAAAGTACCAGGTTGATGTTGGGAATTCCAAATTATCCTTTTTTTGCGGATTTTCATTTGTTATCCTTTTTTTCTTATAAGATGCAGGACAGAACTTGGAAGAAACTTCCCTTTTGCATTGGTTATTTGCTACAAAGTTGTTTCAACACTTGCGCATTTCTTTTCTTTTGGCTATGCCATCTCTTGCGCAGTTTCCTGGATTGCACCTGTTTCAATTTTCAAACAAAAAACAATTGTTAGTTTGAAACGGTGTTGGTTTTGTGGCCTTGATTGCTTGATCCCGGCCTAGCTTTTGTCGAGACCCTCTGCCGCTTGCTGATTTTGAAGATTATTCTCTCTTTCAACCGGAGGACTCAAATTTCAGGATTTCATGATGTCTTGCCCACGTAGGGCTCTACCTTTTCACCTCACTTTACTCTTAGGACCTTTATCCTTAACTTTCTTTCCTCTTCAATGTCTTTGTTTTGAAAACATCAACAATCATGGCCAGTCGGGATTGGCTTAATGGATCCGCTGAGGCTGGGCATTTTCTTTAGCACTTGCCGAGCAAAGCCCTGTAAAACTAGTCATGCCACCTTTTTTTTGTAATAGTTTCAGAATCAGAGTTAGACCGAAAGGGATTCAAAAAAAAAGTAAACAAAAAGGTAAGAAGCTGAATTTAAAGAGAAACGTCCCTTTCGGGGGAAAAGAAGGACTTATCTGGGTGTGTGTGCAGGCTTCAAATGGACATGACATGCTTCTTGACTGGATGCCCGACTCGCACAAACTTTTACAACTTCTCGTAAACTCATTGACCCGTGCTTAAAAAATCGGGAACCTTGCCAGGTCTATTTTAGTGGTGGGAGATGTCTTCTTTTTGGCCGACGGCGCCCTTTGCGTGTTTTTGCCAATCGACCTCTCTCATTTCTCTTCGTACCATCGATAGTGCTCTTTACAAGTTTTCACCAAACGGACTCTCTCATTTTCAATTTCTCTACTTACCATCGCCTTATGGTGCCCGTAGGTTTTTACCGATAAGACTCTCTTTTTATTTCTCTCAATTTGGATTGCATCTGATGTTTTCAATTCCCATGCCTTTGCCAATTGATCAGAAGGACTTCAACAAGGTGTTTCGGTAAAAAGAAACTCGGATGGAATTACAACTTTGGAACCATTTGGGTGGGCTCATGGCCGAGCCATTATATCATCTGCCCCAGTTTTACTTTTTTGGGGGAATATGGGATTTTTGTTTTGGTGTGACTGAACCCCAAAGAGAGGCTGCCTACATATCCTTTCAGAATAAAGTCAGATGTAGTTCAGGCAAATATTTTTTGTTTTAGTTTTGTTTTCCTTTTCTTTTCTTTGTCTTTTCATCATTTTTCCTTTTTTTCCTTTTTTTTTTCAATAGTACTTCCGGGTTACAAAGAGGGTAATAAAAGAAGAGTAACCAGATCAAATGGGTTTGCAAAGGGTGAAAGTGTTTGGGTAGAGGGAACGAAAGCCTTCGTCGTCTCAACTGCACAAAGTCATTACCGCAGAAGGCCTAGACATAATAGCTTTTTACTGCGTCTGCATTCATAGCTGCTTCGGGATTATTTCCTTCGATGTCTCCCAGATACAATTCTCCTCTCGGCAATATCTTTCGGATGATGTACAGACCCTTCCAATTAGGAGCAAACTTGCCTTTTACTTCCTGGAGATGAGGAAGAATGCGTCTTAACACGAGTTGTCCCACTTCAAAATTCCTAGGACGCACTTTTTGTTATAAGCACGGGACATTCTTTGTTGGTACAACTATCCGTGACAAACCGTGGCCAACCGTTTTTCATCAATTAAAGACAATTGTTCCAGCCAAGTCTTGACCCATTCACTATCCTCAATCTCTGCTTCTACGATTATCCTAAGCGAAGGGATTTCTACCTCTACGGGTATAACAGCCTCAGTTCCATAAACCAACAGGTATGAGGTTGCTCCTACCGAAGTACGCACCATGGTGCGATATCCCAGTAATGCAAAAGGAAGCTTTTCATGCCATTGTCTGGAGCTCTAAATCATCTTTCTTAAAATCTTTTTGATGTTCTTGTTGGCTGCTTTAACAACACCATTGGCTTTGGGCCGGTAGGGAGTGGAATTTCTATGCGTTATTTTGAATTGTTCGCATACTTCTTCCATCAAGCGACTATTCAGGTTGGCAGCATTATCGGTGATGGTAGTTGCGGGAATGCCAAAACGGCAAATAAGATTAGAGTGCACAAAGTCTGCCACAACTTTCTTGGTGACTAACTTAAGAGTGATGGCTTCAACCCACTATGTGAAGTAGTCAATGGCAACCAATATGAATCTATGTCCATTAGAGGCCTTTGGCTCGATCGGTCCAATGACATCCATGCTCCAGGAAATGAATGGCCAAGGTGCTGCCATGGGATGCAGTTCCATTCGAGGTGCATGAATCAAATCACCGTGCACCTGACACTGATGGCACTTACGGACAAAACTGAAGCAGTCCTTGCCCATAGTTATCCAATAATACCCTGCTCGAAGGATTTTCTTTGCCAAAATATACCCATTCATGTGAGGTCCGCACACTCTTGCGTGCACTTCATGCATAATTCTTCCAGCTTCCTCGGCGTCAACACATCTTAACAAGTTGAGATTTGGGGTCCTTTTGTACAAGACATCACCACTTAAGAAGAAACCACTCGCATGCTGCCTAATAGTTCTCTTTTGATCTCAAGTGGCTTGCTCGGGGTATTCTTGCATTTTCAGAAACCTTTTGATGTCATGATACCATGGCTGGGTGATTGGTTCTGTCTCAACCGTGTTACAATAGCCATGCCTTTCCTTGATTTGGATCTCCAGGGGATTAATATGGGCATTGCCTGGGTAGGATAGCATCGAGGCCAGAGTGGCGAGTGGATCAGCTAATTCATTGTGACAGCGAGGGCTGTACTTGAATTTTATCGACTTGAACCGCTTGCTGAGATCCTCCACATGTTACCGATAGGGAATAAGCTTAACATCTCGGGTCTCCCACTCTCCCTGGGCTTGCCGGATAATGAGATCTGAATCTCCCATAATCAATAACTCTTCAACGTCTTGATCAATCGACATATTCATTCCCATGATGCAGGCTTCATACTCAGCCATATTATTTGTGTAGAAAAACCGCAGCCTGGTTGTGGCCGGATAGTGCTGACCAGTGGGTGAAATCAAGAGTGCCCCAATTCCCACACCTTTGGCGTTCACCGCTCCATCAAAAAACACTTTCCAAGCATGGGTATCTTCAGATATTGCTTCTATTGAATTTACCTCCTCATCTGGGAAGTAGGTGCTCAAAGGTTGGTATTCTTTGTCAACTGGATTTTTAGCCAAATGATTTGCCAACGCCCGGGCTTTCATCACCGTGCGAGTGACATAGACTATGTCATATTTAGTGAGCAAAATCTGCCACTTTGCTAATCTCCTTGTGGGCATCGGTTTTTGGAATATGTAGTTCAAAGGATGCAACCTGGTTATGAGGTAGGTAGTGTGAGCTTGAAGATAATGTCTCAGCTTCTGAGCAACCCACGTCAAAGCACAGCAGGTTCTCTCCAACAGAGTATATTTAGCTTCATAACTAGTGAAATTCTTGCTCAAGTAGTAGATTTTCTGTTCTTTGTTCCCAGTTACATCGTGTTGCCCGAGAACGCAGCCAAAAGAATTTTCCAAGACCGTCAGATACAAGGAAAGAGGTCTCCCCGGCTCTGGTAGGACCAAGAGTGGCGGATTTAACAGATATTCTTTGATCTTGTCGAAAGCTTCTTGACATTCATCCGTCAACTTGACTGCTGCATCTTTCTTTAGTAACTTGAATATGGGCTCATATGTAGATGTCAGCTGAGCAATAAACTGGCTGATGTTGTTTAATCTGCCCAACAAGCTCATCACATCCTTCTTAGTTCTCGGAGGAGGCAGGTCCCGGATTGTCTTTATCTTTGTTGGGTCAAGCTCAATACCTCTCCTGCTAACTATGAAGCCCAAAAGTTTGCCCGAAGGGACTCCAAATGCACAGTTAGCTGGGTTAAGCTTCAGATCATACTTTTGCAACCGCTCGAAGAACTTTCTCAAATCTCGAACGTGATCATCCTGAGTTCGGTACTTGATGATTAAATCGCCCACATATACCTCTATCTCCTGATGCATCATATCATGGAAGATGGCAGTCATGGCCCTCATATAGGTTGCTCCAACATTCTTCAGACCAAATGGCATAACCCGGTAACAGTATGTACCTCAGGGTGTAGTGAAGGCTGTTTTCTCTACGTCTTATTCATCCATCAACACTTGGTGATGTCCTGCATAACAATCCATGAAGGACTGTATCTCATGCTTGGCGCAGTTATCAACAAGGATGTGGATGTTGGGCAAAGGGAAGTTGTCTTTGGGACTTGCCTTGTTCAAATCTCTGTAATCCACGCACACCCGGGTCTTCCCATCTTTCTTTGGAACTGGGACTACATTAGCCAACCATGTAGTGTACCAAACTACTCGGATTACCCCTGCTTTCAGTTGTTTTGTGATTTCTTCTTTGATCGTATCACTGACGTCATTTTTAAACTTTCTCTACTTCTGCTTGACAGGAGGGCAATCGGGGTAAGTTGGCAACTTATGAACCACTAGATCAACACTCAGCCCTGGCATGTCGTCATACGACCAAGCAAACACATCTTTAAACTCAAACAAAAGTTGGATTATTGCATCCCGAGTTTTCTTATCCGTGTGAATGCTTATTTTGGTTTCTCGGATTTCTTCAGAATTTCCCAAGTTAACCGGCTCAGTATCATTCAAGTTTGGCTTAGGTTTATTCTCAAATTATTCCAATTCTCGATTTATTTCCCTAAAAGCCTCTTCTTCATCATATTCCGATTCTTGGTTTATTATTTCACAATTAGATAGCGTGTTTGGATTTGTGCATGAAGTTCGCAAGTATGTCATGTTATTTAAAGCCGCGTTATTAGAACTGAAAAGAAGAAATAAAAGAGGAAAATAAATAAAATCAGATTGAATAAAGAGAATGAACGATGAAATATTGATTTCTTTTCTTGGAATTGGGAAGATAACAGGGTTTACATTGGGAAATTTAAAGACAAGAAACTAAAGAAAACATCCGTGTTACACTCTGGAATAACTCAGGATGCAAAAAAAGTTGCAGGGCAGGTCTACCGTGACTCCCTCCTGATCGGAAATGGCGTAGCCTTCCAATTTTGAAGCTTGGCGCTTGGTCCCATGTATAACACCTCAGCGGTGCTAGTGCTTTCTCCTGGCTGAACTATGTAAGTTTCGTAGAGTACTTTTCTTATTGCCCCATATATTTCCTCAATTTCGTCAGCCGTGAAAACCTCATCATCTTCCTCTTCACTATACTTCGGTTTGACAAAGGTTTTAGACAAATGTGGCAGTGGTTGTGGCAAGACCCATCCCTCCTTCTTTCTCTCATCTTCCCAATTTATTTCATCTGGTGTAGGCAGGAAACCTATGACGAAGAACTTTTCAGTTATAGGCAGAGTCACTGGCTCAGATATTCATTGCAGAGCTTTTCCAAGGCCCTTCCTTTGATTGAACCCATGTGTGATCATTTCCTTGGACACAATAATCGAGGCATTGGATAGGATGGGTTGAGAGCAAGAATTTCTTTCTTCATGCTGATCCGCCACCGCAACCTCGAATGCTTGGTAGACTATGTGCTCACTACATTCCCTTACTTCTAGGCATGGGACAGATAGGTCCCGATAGATTGACTGTTCATCTTCTCCATGAACCAAAATTTCTTGATCCTCATATTCAAATTTCACCATTTGGTGAAGGGTAGAAGGTACAGTTCCTGCGATGTGGATCCAAGGCCTTCCCAGAAGAAAATTATAGGATGTATCCATGTCCAGCACTTGGAAAGTCACCACGAAGTCCACCGGGCCGATAGTCAAGATTAGGTCAATTTCTCCAATGGTATCTTTTTCTATGCCATCAAAGGCTCTCATACAAACATTCTTGGGACGAATCCCTCCAGTCCCAATTTCGATACATTGCAGTGTGGAGAGTGGGCAAATGTCTACCCCTGAACATTCGTCTACCATGACTCACTTTACATAATATCCCTCACATTTGACCGTTAAGTGCAAGGCTTTGTTGTGAGCAACTCCTTCTAGAGGCAAGTCATTTTTGCTAAATGAAATCTGATTGACAGCAAAGAACCTTTCCGCCATTCTTTCTTGTTGTTCTACCGAATTTTCAACTGGCACGTATGTTTCATTCATAGTTTTCATTAAATCCTTTTGATGCTCATGGGATTTCATCAGCAATGACAGCAAGGAAACTTGATCGGGACACTTTCACAATTGATCGACCACCTCATAGTCGGCCATCTTCATCTTCTGAAAGAAAACTTCTGCTTCCTCAGCACTTACAGGCTTCTTAGGCGGGAAACACCTTCTGGTGGCATTTTTTACTTCTTCTATGTTGGAATACTTCTCAACGGGGGCATTTTCTGGAAGCTCTCCTGAGATCTCTTTTCCTTTATACGTAACCACTGTCTGATAATAATTCCACGGCACTACAGCAGGGTTCATCATAGGCTTCTATGGTACGCATCCAATAACTACTAGCTCATTCAGCCGAGGTGGTTTAATTGTCCCCGGCACTACATAGTCTTGCTTGGGTACGTACACTTGTGTTCCCTTTTTCAATTCAAATTTCTTTGGAGGGCTCACATTCAACTGCTCTTCTTAGAGGCCTCGTGGGACATAGAGACTTACATTTTTTGGACGTATTGCCTCTGTTCTTGTTTCAGCTTTCTTTTCTGGTTCTATCTTGGTGACTTTGTTCTTCTTTTCCCCTTTATCCTGCTTCGGGGTAATTTTAGGCTTTCTTTCTACATCAACAATACCAATTATAGCCTTTAATGCCGGATCAAACTCTTTATCCTCATAGATTATTCCAATCACAGGCCCATTATTGTAGGCTGACAGTGGATTATTGGTCATATTTGGGATGTCCTCATCCCTTAGCACTATTTTTTCTTACTCTATTAAGTTCCCCAATGCTCGTTTCAGGGTCCAACAGTCATTTGTATCATGGCCTTCTGCCCCTGAATGATAAGCACACCTGATAACGGCTCTGAAGGCAGGCGATGCTGCGTTATGCCTTATTTGAGGGACCTGCTGCAGTAAACCCATTTGGACAAGTTTTGGGAATAGATTAGAGTAAGATTCACCGATTGGGGTAAACTTTTGTCTCCTGGGTGGCTCACGGGGAGGAAAGTTATTTTGCGGTGGACGAGGATTATAGTGGTTTTGGTAGGGAGGATGATTTCTTGGGAATGGAGATTGATTTCTATTGGCATATGGATACGGCCGGGAAAAGGGTGGAACATTCATGACCGCATACGGTTGAGGAGCATAAGCCATGTCATGGTGAGGGTAGTAATGTTGAGGGTTCCTTTTGGAAAACATAGGTTTAGGAGCGCGATGCCTTCTTGCACCTGATGCTGCCACAGACGTTTCTTCTTTCTTCTTACCCTTGGCCATTCCTCCAGACCCACCTTGAATGGCTTGGGAGGTTGCTCTGATGGCTGACTGGCTCAAGATTCTGCCTGTTTTCAGACCATTCTCCATTATCTCACCGATCTTAATCGCCTCTGCAAAAGGTTTGCCCATAGATGACATCATCTTCTTGATGTAATTAGCTTCCTGGGCCTGAAGAAATACAGTGACCATTTCCACTTCATCCATTGGAGGTTTCACCCTCGATGCTTGCTCATGCCACTTAATCGTATATTCCGAAAAACTTTCTAAGGATTTCTTCTTCAGATTCGCCAGTGAGTTCCTGTCCGGCGCAATGTCTATGTTGTACTGAAATTGTCGAACAAAATCTCTAGCAAGATCATCCCAAATGTACCATCGAGATATGTCATGTTCCATATACATTTCCGAGGCTACGCCTACCAAGCTTTCTCCAAAGTAAGCCATTAACAACTCCTCTTTTCCGCCAGCCCCATGCAATTGGTTGCAGTAACTTTTAAGGTGAGCAATGGGATCACCATGCCAATAATATTTCTCAAACTTAGGCATTTTGAATCCCATGGGCAGGTGCACATGAGGGAACATGCACAGATCAGTATAGGCAACACTTTTCTGCCTGCTTAAACCTTGCATGTTTTTAAGCTCTGCTCTAAGCTCCTCATCTTTTTTTCCATCTCATCCTGTTCATGAGCTTTAGGAGTTTTGTCTTGTCCGGGTGTAAACTCAAACAGGGGTGGCTGAGAGTAAGTGTATGTGGGGTATTGAGGAGGGTTCTCTTGAAAAATAAGATTTTGGAAAGTGAAAGCCGAGGGATCAAAAGCGAGCTTGGGTAGCAAAGGATGTGTTGTGGCAGAGCATGGAGGAGCGGTAAAGATATTGGTGCCTACTCCTGATGTGAACACCTGGGGGCAAACCTCTGAAGGTGCTCTACAAAGTGAGCGGATATGGTAGGTTGTCCCAATTGGGTATTCAGATGACTGATGGGGATGTTATAAGTACCCCCAGATCTAGGGAACAATTCAGGAAAGTCGGGGATAGCGGTTGGAGGCTCCCTTCCATTAGTCCATGCATCCCACATCTCCATAACCTGGAGACGTAAGATTCGATTTTCTTTGGCTGCTACAGACTCGCAGGCCGAGATCCCCGAGATGGGGCTGTCTTCAGTTATGAGAACTGCTAGCAAAGTCATTTCAGATGACATTTCTATACTCCCTTTTGATCTAGTAAAATACTGATGTGATGCCAGTTTACCAAAAAACAACCACCGTTTCTATAAACCTAAGCTAGAGATTGACATCAACAAATGGTTAGTTTGAGACAAGTAACAGATAGGTAACCGCACATTGGTTTTGATGCACCTATACAGTTAGATAGGTGTCTACATGTTTGCAATGGTTGCATGCGTCATCCCGGCTTTTCCTTTCCAATTTCTTTTCTTTTGATTTCTTTTTCCTTGCCTTTTCTTTGCTTTTCTGGTTTTCTCTCATTTTCTCATTTTTTCATTCCTCTCCATATTTCTTTTCTTTCATTCCTGCCTTTGCTTTTTGCCATGTTTTTCTTTATTTTTCTATTTTTGTGTTTCTTTTCCACTCTTGTTTTTCCTTTTATTTTCTTCCCTCCCCTTTTTCTTTTTTCTTAGGGTTACGGTCGAATCTTTTGGAGATTGCATATGTATCATGACCCCGCATGAATCAGCCCAAGCGTAGTTCTTGAAATAAATGCAAAAATAAGGAAATAATTTTGGGATTTTTTTCAATTTTTCATTAATAAAATTTTGATTACAAATATACTAAACTATTTGTTTTCCTTAAAAGGGAAAGTTACAAAATAGACTCAAAATAACAAAAATACAGACTCGATGACTAAAAATAAGGTCAAGAATACATTAAAGCTTCAAATCCTGGGGCCTGCGGGGCATCATTCGGCATCGCCGCGGGCCTATGTGCGAGACCCCCTTGTAGTTGCTCCAGATCATTCATAACTTGACGAACAAAAAACATCACCGTAGCAAAGAAGGTAGTACGACCCATTCTCTCGCATGCTTGTAATTTCATGGCGATATAATCCGCGATGGATCTAATTCTTTCTCTAATCCTACCCTTTTCCTGAAGTAGTCGACTTATTTGCTGGTTGCGGGCTTCTAGCACCTGGGAGTTGTGGAGGTGATAGTCCTGTAACTGCTGAATTTCTTTCTCCATTTTGGCCATTAGCCTATAGCATTGCTCCCTCTCAGCCTGGAAGTCTTTGGCCCGCTGGGCTGCCTCGTCCTCAAGGGTATTCACTTTTCTTCTCAAATTAGTAATAGCCCCTTCATAATTTCTTTTTACCTGCTACACAAATTGGGCCCTCTCCTCTGTCTTCTTTGCCCACTGCGCCCGGATTTTTGCTATATTCCCTTCAGATTTCTCCAAATCTTCCTGGCACTCTAAGACTTGCTTTTTCAGTTCGCTTATCAATCTTTCATCGGCCCAGCTTCTTTCTTGGTTGTTAGCGTCTATTTTCATTTGTAAGATCTGAGCCTTAAAAGCCTCATTTTCTTGGGCCAGCTTTTTCTTGTCACCTTCATCGGCTACGGCTTGCAAGCAGCTTTCAAACTGAAGATCCCGAACCTGCTTTTCCAACTCTCCAATTCTGGCCCTATATTCATTCTCTTTGGTTAACCAATCCCATTGAACCTGGGCCCCGTCAGTAAATTATTGGACATGTGGCCTCTTTGCGGGTCTCTCAGGAATTTGGAATCTTTTGCTAAACCAAATCAAGTATTTAGGGTCCACTTCACCTCTAGCTCGATCCTGCACTATGGTTTTAGGTTCAAAAAGCCTACACTCATTCCATATTTGGTGGGATTTTCCTTCTGGAAATGCAGCTTTTGGCCCTAGTTCGATGACTTGTTCACTCAGATCTTCATCACCGTGGACGGTTTGAAATCTTCCCAATTGGCGCAAGACCCTGTAGGGAGCATAGGGTTGGATGCTCCGGATGCCCATCAAGAGAATATAAGGTACTTCAGCTGATGTGTATACTGCCTCAGTGACGGGAAGCCATCCGAAAGCCCACTCAACTTTGTCAGCAGTTAAAGATCTCAAACATGATAACCAAGCCTCGATACCCTCTGGGAATTCAATGCCTATTACTCGGGTTTCAAATTCCTCAATACAACTCAACCCGGTTAAACCATAGTTCATGTACCCAGTCCAGTGACAGAGGGCTCTTGTATCCATGGCTGTAGCAACAAATTGCAACCCTGAAAGAATTTTCCCCCTTCTCGGCCTATGGTCAAAGCTCGATACATTTCAGACACGATCAGCAGAACCACCATGCTATTGGACTTCTTTATTGCAACATCTAGCATTCCTACAAGGCTGATATCTATATGACCATCTTTTCGAGGACAAACCACGACTCCCAAGAAAGCTACCATGAAAGCTTATCCCCGCCGTGCCTCCCACTTATCTTTCGTTCCAGCGTGTGTTAAACCAGTGTTGGGCTCCTCAAAACCTCGCGGGTTACCATATCGAGGGCACAAGAAGTGGAGCGTGCAATAAACTTCTCATAGATTCTTATCGTGAACATCCCGGCTAATACTCAATAAGTCCAAAAATCTGTGGAGGGTTACCGGTCTTGGTGCCAATAGATATAGACTCCTGAGGTTTCCGTTAAGGCCTGCATAACCCGCAATCTCCTCTAATGTTGGTGTAAGGTCGAAGTCCGAGAACTGAAACACGTTGCGAGTTGGTTCACAAAAAGGTTTCAATGCTTCAATAATATCCGGCCTTGGCTTAATGTTCAATAATCCGATGAGGCCACCCAGAACCTTTACCACTGTTTCTCTGCTACCCTTTCCTAGGTCATTCCACCACATATGGAGCTTCAAAGGGATCTCACTCAGGACTGAGAAGGGTCTAATGTCAATCATATTGATCTTGCACATTTATTTAAAGTGATTTAAGGCTTTATTTTGACCCAAAATCAAAAGTGGCTATTTTTTCAAAATTTTATTAAACAAAGAACTGATTTTGCGGATATGGCTTTCAGCACTCCGGGGAAGAAGATTTTAAGGTTGTGCCCGCTAACCATTAAAAGATGACTCAGGGTGGCTATTCTTGCAAAAACAGCCTTCTAGCGCCCTTTTAAGGACATTCGGCTTATTTTAACAAGAATAGCGTCACCCGACTTATTTGTGACAAAAAGTAAAATTTTGGCATTTCTTTTTGGGCTATTTTTGCAAAACAAAAGTTGGACCCGATGAGGGTTGCCTACGTATCTCACATCCGGTGAGAATCAAATCGGCGTAGTTCGGGCAGATTTGTCAAAACCAAATATGTTTTTGAAACAAAAAATCTTTCTTTATTTTTTTAAAAAAAAAATCCGGCAGAGTTTCAGTACTATTTGGATATTGCTTTTTTCAAAACAAGTGGTTACCCTCACTTAACCCTAACACTGCTATTTTCTTTCAACTCTCATCCATCTTTTACAAGCTGGTCAACATGCAAATCTGAACAAATAAATGCATAAATAGCACGTAAGATGCATCAGGATAGTCTTTTCATTTTAGGTCACTAGTCCTAGACGGACCCAACCCATATGTTGAGTCCCCTAGGGATCCTACATGAGCCTTTGTTATACTAGGTTTAAAACCTGGGTTTATTGTTCTAGATCTGCCTTACCCGAGCAAACAACTCGAGCCGAGAGGGGGGCAGTGTCACGACCCAAAATCCACTAAGGTTCGTGGTGGCACCGGACACCGCTGTCAGGCCAGCCAACTCAAATGCTTAATTACATTCTTATTATTAATAATTTCTAAAACATTTGTTTATTACAATTAAAATAATACTCAGTAAGTTCCTCCAAATAATTAAGGAAATATTAAATCAACTTTCAAAATTTCTGAATAAATCCAATTACATCCCCAAAACCCGGTGTCACAAGTGCATGAGTAACTACTGATAAGTAAAATAGAATACAACGCCTGTCCGAAATATAGTGGACAGGGAATAAGATACAAAATGCTGAAAGGAACTACACTAGCTGTGGGTCGCCTCGAACAATGCAGCTCACCTAGTCCCAGCGTCATCCATGCTGCTGCGCCCAATAGGCTGCTAGAGGTATATATACATGTGCAACAAAAATGCACAGAAGTGTAGTATGAGTACGTAATC
>MU738301.1:41060-55837 GCA_026770625.1 Nicotiana glauca
ATATATATATATATATATATATATATATATATATATATATATATATATAAACAGTGGATTCATCTTATGAACATGATTTTAATCTAGATAGAGGAAACAAGTAAACACAAAATTCTTTCATAGGAAATTTCCAGAATTTCTTCTGAATATAATCCAAATGTTTTCAAGCCACGAAAAGGAAATAATAACTTAATTAAGTTCAAGACAACAGCACAAACATACGCAAATCATGCCGAGGTCGACGGCCCGCTCCAACAGAAATGTAAATTGTGCACTACCGAGGGTCGAGCGGCCCGAACCAATAGATGCATCTATTTAATCTGCCGAGTGTTCGCCCCGTTCCAAAAATAAACACATACTCTGCTTGCGAATCATGCATGCGACGCAGGTACACATAAGAATACATGCTCAATCAGTCAAATAAGAACTTATCGGGGAATATTTATTCAAATAAAACCAATTCTTTTTTAACAATTTAAGAAATAAATATTAATCCTTTTAGAAATTCACTTACTAATTCGATGTGAGTTAAGAAATTCAAGCTACCAATGGGTTCACAATTAATCCACGTACAACATGCTTTTGGGTCCTATCTACCCGGACAATACCATAATAGTAGCTACGCACGGACTCGCGTCACCTCGTACGTACGCAGCCCCCACAAATAAGAGCACATAATCAATTACTTCACCTATGGGGTAAATTCTCCCTCACAAGATTAGAAAGGAGACTCACCTCACTCCGAAGACTCATAACCGGCATTTCTACATTCATCTGAAGACTTGCACCAACGCACAATGCTCCAAAACTAGCCAATTAACAACAAACAAATGAGAACATGCTCAAATACTTGTTAACATTTCAAATTATACAAATTCCCAAATTCGCTTAGTGAAATGACAAAAATGCCCTCGGTCCCGCATTCCTGGATTCCGAACATTCTCGAAGATAAAGGTTACCCATGACCTTAGGAACTCCAATATATAATTTACTCTAAATTCCATACCCAAAATCGTGGTTAAATTCCAATAATATAATTTTCTAGGTTTTCTTCCAAAACCTCAATTTTTACACTAATTTTCATACTTAAATACATGCATAATTGATATATTTAACTCAAAAGTAATGGGGATAACTTACCTTAACATTGACGACAAAATTCCTCTCTTGAAGCTCCCCGAAAATCGCCCAAGCCATAAAGAAATGGGAGAAATGAACTCAACCCATGAATTAAATCAACCTCACTACTCCAGTCATTTCCGCACCTGCGGGCCTTGGACCGCTTCTGCGGTTCCGCAGGTGCGGTAAAAAATCCGCTTCTGCGATCAGCCCTAACGGCCCCCCTTTTCGCTTCAGCGGAACTTTGACCGCATCTGCGGTCCATGAACCCTCGATCAAATCCGCTTCTACGGCTCCCTCTGCCACTTCTGCGGTCCCCTTTCCGCAAAAGCGGAAGTACCAGCAACCAGCAAACTCAACCTTCCCAAAAATCCCATTTTTGATCCATTAACCACCTGGAATCCACCCGAGGCCCCCGGGAGCCCAACCAATCATACAACCAGTCCCAAAACACATTACGAACTTGCTCGAGGCCTCAAATCACATCAAACAATGCTAAAATCATCAATCGACCTCCAATCCAAGCTTTATGAACTTTGAACTTTCCAACTTCTATTTCTGATGTTTAAACCTATCACATCACGTTCGATTGACCTCAAATTTTGCACACAAATCATATTTGACATTACGGACCTACTCCACTTTCTGAATTGAATTCCGACCCCCATATCAAAAAGTCAACCTCATGTCAAACTTCTCAAAAACCTTTAAATTTCTATCTTTAGCCAAATGGCTTCAAAATTACCCACGGACCTCCGAATTCACTTCTGATCCCGCTCCCAACTCCAGAATCACCATGCAAAGCTACTCCCAGTCTCGGAATCCCAAACGGACATTGATAACACTGAAATACACTTCAAGCCAAACTTAAGAAATTTCTTTCAAACTGCTAACTTCAACGATAGGCGCCAAAACTCTCCCGGGTTATCCAAAACCCCAACCGGGCATACCCCCAAATTCGAAATTATCATATGAACCTGCTGGAACCTTTATCCCGATGCCGAGGTCATTTAATCAAAATTCCAATCCTAGTTCATTCTTTCAACTTTAAGCTTACGAAATAAGAATTCACTTCCCAAATCAACTTTGGACTTCCCGAAATTCGATTTCGACCACGCGTACAAGTCATAATACCTGAGATGAAACTGTTCATGGCCTCCGACAGCTGAACGGAGCTCTAGTACTCAAAACGACCAGTCGGGTCGTTACATTCTCTCCCACTTAAACATACGTTCGTCCTCGAACGTGCTGAGAACTATACGGGAGTAGTCTGAAATTGCTGTTTAGCAGCTCATGCACCTTCCCCTGCTACCACAACTTAGATGGGCACATTAGCTCAATAAATTACGAAAATATTTCCTTTTATTCAACAAATAAGCCTTAGAGCCCAATTCCAACATCTGGAATCCTATGCCATGCCCGTTTCCAACATACGACCACCATATCATTCACTACACGCTGTACTAAAACATGATTGCATAACTTTGTTGGATTCACACTCTGTATTACTTACTCATATGACCACAATGACTCTTCTTCTGATTAACTTAGTCAAAATCCTACTAATTTGATGCTCCCATTGCACCCCATGACTTATACAGGTCTTACTCTCATTTTTACCATACCGCCATGGCGGAAGAGATGTACCAACATTCATCATCGACTACCGAGTCAACAAAACATTAAGTCTGTACTCCTGACAAAACCTTCACCTCATTCTGAACCCAATAATGGTCTTATCTCCATAACATACCTCATACAACTTGATTGCACAGAATCCTAGATCAAGAGACCTCGTCTCATTCGATACAACTGCTCATGCAATAAGCCATCCCAGAAATTGTTAGAATCTAATATGATGCCACAATGTGCCAATAGACCACAAAATTTGAATGCAATACGAAAGGAAAACGAACTCTGGAAGGAAGTACCTAACTCCCGCACTACTACAAACTTTCCTTAGAAAATAGGAAGCAGAATACACAAAAATAGCATATAGAAAACTACACTCACATCACACTGTTGCGGCGTGGAACCCAATCCATACAGCATAACCATGGCGGCGTGCCATCAGATCCTCACAATATAACCATGGCGGCGTGCCACCCGATCCTCACAATATAACCATGGCGGCATGCCACCCGATCCATACGTAGAACTCACATAAGGAGATACACATCGAGCTAATTTACTTACTGAAATAAAGTACCGAATCTAGGTCACAAGCACACTAAGTGCATAATGCCATCCCTGAGGGGACATATAGCGCGATAAGCTACAAAACTCAAGCACAACTGAGGTGCGATATACAATCTAAATCTCAAGAGCCATCTTGCTCATAATACGTCATTTCCACGTGGATCCTCAACACATAAACAATTTATCATGCTGTCTCCCAACTCACACGGTGCAATATATTATTACAAAAAATATCTGACAATGAGATAACACCCTGACTACTCCATAAGGAGCACGTTACTGAAATGAACACAATTGGCCTGACATAGAGCCCAAATTCACATGTAAATCCATCCACCGACCTCAAGTCGATCCTAATCATATCAAATTAAGCCAATGACCTTTCAAAGGTCGACACTAATTCCCTCTCCTCATAACACACAAGAACAACCGTCATAACCGGAGCAACCTCCTCAGTTCGTAACTCAATAAACAAAGTGCTCTCCAGGTCTAAATTCTCAAATTAATGATATTATCACAATCCTCATACTTGGTTCAAATATTAAGTTAGTCAAGTGACTACATGTCACACTTATACAAGCTTCCCATGGGACACGTTCCCACGATCTTCCGAAATAATAACGGGTCCGCTCACCCAGACCATCGGCCGCACTAACGCTGGAAAGCGATCGGAATCATTAACCATAATACAAGCCCCCTTTACAAAACACCAATCTCAGGTGATGCTGTAGACAATCCTAACTTACTTTAAACAGCGAAACTCCTTTCCTGCTCATCCGAGCTTACGACATCTTTGTCCACATCGAACTGCAACTTGATTCTCGTTTCAAATTTCATATCACTCGCTGCACCCAACGTGCCCACATACGATAGAACATGACTTTCATTGTACTCCAAAATCATTAATAGTTTAACACTTCATCATATACGAACTTTTCACTTAACTCCCTTCAGGAGAATCATAGCAACACACAGGTAGATTCCCATAACCGTGGGATATGCAAATCCCTAAGTAGTGGTCCAAGCCACCATAGCCCCTTCCAGAATCCGCTTCCACTTAACAAGTCATAACAGAAGAATGCTTCCTAATAACATCAATTATGGCGGCCGACAAACCTCACTCATACCGCCACAAATCATACGCATAACTTGATCACGTTGAATGAACTGATTACAGACCCCAACATGCCAAATTCAACTATGGCTAATCAATCCCTTTCCTTCTATTTTATCCTTGATTGCTTTGGAAATAATGCTAACTCTCTTTAACACATAACATACTCCCTCTACACTCACCCCGAGTGACCTTGAATTGCGAGACCATGATGTCTCTAATCTCACGAATTATTTCACATTTCTCAAATGCTATACAACAAGTCAAAATATTATAGAACATTCTGAGCACCTTCTCATGAGCTATTACAAATCTTGATCCTTAAATGTACTCATAGGCTTAGAATCATTAGGTACCACACTTTATCTTTTGAGTTCCACTAGGACCGTTGCTGAGAGCCACCCACTCTGACTTGATCTTGAATATAATCAGCTCCCTGAATCTTCTAGCATATTAATACCCTCTCAATGAAGCACCTGGCAGAGTCACTCCCCTTTTAACCCGCTTCTATACAAGGCATAAAATCCTTAATCTTTTCCCAAGTCTGAACATGAGCCAAAAAGGCCAACTATAGCATTCATTCAACAATTCATCTACTCAATTTACCACTTATGATCCTTTTCCCATAGCTGAAATAACCCACCAATATGCAAATAACCAGAAACCTCACGATTAGTTAACCATGCAACCCAATCTTAGGCGGTGGGACTCTCCCACTTTGCTTGATGCCACTATTACACACCTATGGAACTCACCAGACTCCTTTATCTCTTGTTGACATAACCTTACGCAATCATCCGCCACAAATTCTTGATATCTTACCGTAGAAACCCAATTTGATGCTCTAAATAATTAACAACATTCACACAACAGTTCCCATTTGCTGCATAACCCGTAGAACTCTTCACATAAGCCTCGCCACCACGCGACCGCTAAACTGATCACGGGAAATAGCCCTCCTGAGTCCAAGCTCACTCCTTAGCTGTAGCAGTCTATTTACCCTTCGTGGACATCCATTAAATGTGCGACAACATCTTTCCACCTCAAAGTCATGCTACATATTTCTTCATTTCAAGCAGCTCCTTTCTGTCATACCAAATCTCCTGTCGTATAACAACCTCATGCTTCAAATTAACTCTACAGACTTCAATTGCCCAACGCTAAGATCCCAGATCCTTCCAAACTATCCTTAGGCGCGTAGTCATCCTACTACTAGGCCCCATACAGCTCTGCCACTCTCCCACTTTGGGAAAACTCACTTCTTCAATCAACTGTTCGGCCTGCGCTCCTTAAGCCTGGCCTTTTAGAAGTTTAAAACTCCACCTGACACTTCCCACATGCCTTTCTCATCTTTTGCTACCCAGTCGTTGCCTTAATAAAATATATCTTCATAGAACTCGAATCCACAATTTCCTACTAACCCCAAACTTTTTCGAAGGTCGTCTTTATTGAACCGTCAACATATTGAAATACTGATTAAATCCAGAACCACCGCACCCTGTGATATCTGATATTTGTATCTCCAATACTATTTCACAATATCTTGCACCAAGGCGAATTGTAGCAGATCCTAACACTGACAAACTTAATGCGTTCAATTAGGACAACAATACCCTCATATAGAGGATAACTCCACCATACTTGCAATTACCACGTTTCATTACTTCCACCAGTCCACATCTAACCATCCCTAGTTCGATTGTCCTTTCCCTGCGGGGAAAAAAATACCGAATCCCTTTGATTACACACTAAGTAAACCTCCCTTCAATTTATCCACTACCCTGACACGTGGGCAAACACCCTACCATCACAACAACACTACGGAATAATCGCCCATAAGCATTATGGCAACCTGTGGTTAGCCTCAAGGCTCTTAGAAGTTCTGTTACTGAGCTGAAATAATGGAATATCCTTCCATAAAGCAACCATAATAATCAAATCAACTATACCAGGAGAATCATCCCGCACCACATTTGTAGTGCCATTATAATCCTTCAATTTTTGTTTTATAAAAAGCGCCCGCGTAAGATTGAGTAGGAAGAAATCAAAGGTATAAGCCTCAAAGGAATTGAACCGCACCATAAGGAAGTCAACAAGGGAAGTAATCCTAACAGCCCTGTAACCTCCCAAGGATAAGTACAGACGTCTCCGTACCAATCCGTGAGACTCTACTAGACTTGCTCATGACTCTTGAGACCGACGGAAACCTAGTGCTATGATACCATGTTGTCATGACCCAAAATCTACAAAGGGTCGTGGTGGCGCCGGACACCGCTGTCTGGCCAACCAACTCAAATGCTTAATTACATTCTTATTATTAATAATTTCGAAAACACTTCTTTATTAAAATTAAAACAATACTCAGTAAGTTCCTCCAAATAATTAAGGAAATATTAAATCAACTTTCAAAATTTCTGAAAAAATCCAATTACATCCCCAAAACCCGGTTTCACAAGTGCATAAGCAAGTACTGATAAGGAAAATAGAATACAACACCTGTCCGAAATACAGTGGAAAGGGAATAAGATACAAAATACTAAAAGGAACTACACTAGCTGCGGGTCGCCTCAAACAATGTAACTCACCTAGTCCCAGCGTCATCCATGCTACTACGCCCAATAGGCTGCTAGAGGTATATATACCTGTACAACAAAAATGCACAGAAGTGTAGTATGAGTACGTAATCCATGTGTACTCAGTGAGTATCCCACCTAATCCCGAAGGGGTAGAGACGAAATGGTCAACTTTGACACACTCTATATGTCCAATAATTATTCATCCTTAATATATATATATATATATATATATATATATATATATATATATATATATTAAACGGTGGATTCATCTTATGAGCATGATTTAATCCATATAGAGGAAACAAGCAAACACATAATTCTTTCGTAGGAAATTTCCAGAATTTCTTTTGAATATAATCCAAATGTTTTTAAGCCACGAAAAGTAATAATAACTTAATTAAGTTCAAGACAACAACACAAACATGCGCAAATCATGCTGAGGTCGACGGCCCGCTCCAATAGAAATGTAAATTGTGCACTGTCGTGGGTCGAGCGGCCCGAACCAATAGATGAATCTATTTAATCTACCAAGGCATTCGACCCATTCGAAAAATAAATACATACCCTGCTCGCGAATCATGCATTCGACACATGTACACATAAGAATACATGCTCAATCAGTCAAATAAGAACTTATCGGGGAATATTTATTCAAATAAAATCAATTCTCCTTTAACAATTTAAGAAATAAAGTTTAATCCTTTTAGAAATTCACTTACTAATTCGATGTGAGTTAAGCAATTCAAGCTACCAATGGGTTCACAATTAATCCACGTACAACATGTTTTTGGGTCCTAACTACCCGGACAATAGCATAATAGTAGCTACGCACGGACTCTCGTCACCTTGTGCATACGTAGCCCCCACAAATAGGAGCATATAATCAATTACTTCACCTATGGAGAAAATTCCCCACACAAGATTAGAAAGGAGACTCACCTCGCTCCAAAGACTCATAACCGGTATTTCTACATTCTTCCGAAGACTTGCACCAGCGCACAATGCCCCAAAACTAGCCAATTAACGATAAACTAATGAGAACATGCTCAAATGCTTGTTAACAATTCAAATTATACAAATTCCCAATTTCTCTTAGTGAAATGACAAAAATGCCCTCGGGCCCATGTGCCTGGATTCCAAAATTTCTTGAAGATAAATGTTACCCATGACCTTAGGAACTCCAATATATAATTCACTCTATATAATTCAAACTTCTATTTTTGATGTTTAAACCTATCAAATCAGGTCCGATTGACCTCAAAATTTGCACACAAATAATATTTGACATTACGGACCTACTCCACTTTCGGAATTGGATTCCAACCCCGATATCAAAAAGTCAACCTCCTGTCAAACTTCTCAAAAACCTTCAAATTTCTATCTTTAGCCGAATGGCTTCAAAATGACCCACGGACCTCCGAATTCNGATGGTTTAGGGGTTGGATCGGGTGGGATATTTTGGACTTGGGCTGGCATGGACGGGTATCAAGGGGTTGGTTTGGGCTGGTGTATTATCTGATAATAGGCCCAAACATGGGTATTTAGATAGGCCTGCCCATTTTATTTGTATTTTCCAAAACCTTTAATTCTCTTTTTCCTTTATTTGTTTTTCTCTCTTTTTCTTTTTTTTTTTAATTTTAAAACTAAAATAAAATTAAACCTTACAATGAATTCAAAATACCTAATTAAGCTACAATTCGCGTAATATCAATTTAAAAGAAATTAATAAACCTAAAACGAAAATTAAAATCAAACCAAACAAATAAAAATTTCTTTATAATTTTTTTTATTTTTTGTAAAAGCTTAGTTACTAATTAGTCCAAAAATATGTAAAATTAAATCCTAAATCCTCATGCAATATTTTTTGTATTTTTTATGAATTATCATGCACACACAAATAAAAATACATACAAAATTACGCAATTAAATCCTAAAAATCAAATAATATAAGAAAATTCCTAATTCTAAGGAGTCTATAGGAATAATTCAAGCGAGGCAAAAATCACATGCTCACACCCTTGAGCGGACAACTCAAGGGGGAAGGCTCGGAACTGTCGACTGCACCACTGATCGACTAGTTTTACCACAAATATGCCTTACCGAATTTAGGGGGTAATAATATAGGAAGAGCGCAACCACTCATTATAAGTATTGCTATATGATTTGTTTGGAACGAGTGGAGTATGATGTTGAGCATGATTATGCAATAATTAAAAGCATGTTGGCTCGTATTTGCATGTTAAGAAAGCAGTAAATAAAACAGTTTTATAATTTAAAGCAGTAATAAAGGAAAGAAACTAAGAAGATAAGTCAGTTTTGCCTTTGAAAAGAAATTAAATGCATAAAAGAATTTAAATAAGTAATAACATGTAAAGGGAAGGTACAAATTCACAAGGACAATATGAAGTGGTAAAAGCCTAATATCCCCAGCAGAGTCGTCATTGTAACAACCAGACTAGTCGTTTTGCATTTTAGAACCCCGTTCCCTAAAATAAAACTTCCCGCACTTGTTTTAGCTAATTTATGACTTGCGGGGACGAGTGGTTCAGAAGTTAGAAGAGTTTTGAGCAAGACTAAGTCTAGTTGCTTCTTTAAGTTTCTTTAAAAAGGCCAAGTTTGACTTCAGTCAACATTTTGGGGAAACGGACCCGGAATCGTGATTTGACAATTTCTGAGGGTCCGTGGGAAAATATGGGACCTGGGCGTATGCCCGGAATCAAATTCCGAGGTCCCTAGCCCGAGTAATGAATTTTTATGTGAAATTGTTTAGTTTAAGTTTCAAGGTTTTAAATAAACAAAAATCATTGTTTTCCTAGGTATCGGATTCGGATTTCGATTTGGAAACTTTGTACAAGTCCGAAATATCAGTTAAGACGTACCCATAAAATTTGGTGTCAATCCGAGTAGTTTAAGGACGTTTTGACCCGTTGAAAGTAAATTAAGAACTTGAAGTTCATTAAGTTGATTTAATTGGTTTTGGGGTTCGACTCCTTGAATTAGCATTGTTTTGAGTGTTTCGAGGGTTCGAGTAGGTCCGCCTCGTGATTTCAGACTTGACGGTATGTTCGGGTGGGGCTCGGGAGCCCCGAGCGTTAAATGGTCGAGGTTCGAGTGAAGTTGAAAACTTAGGAAAAACCAACTTTGTTGCTTCTGTCATAACCGCTTCTGCGGCTCTTGGACCGCAGAAGCGACCGCAGAAGTGGAACCGCAGAAGTAGTCGATAGGACGCAGAAGCGGAAAGGTCTCAGGCATAGGAAAACCACAGAAGCGGCCCTAGGACCGCAGAAGCAATCCCGCCTTTGCGACCCACGGGCCGTAGAAGCGATCTAGCCCAGATTGCCCGAATCCGCTGAAGCGGCCCAGCTTCCGCAGAAGCGGAATTAGCTGGGCAGAATAGATTCATTTAGTGCAAACCCAACCTTCATTTTTGCCATTACTCACTCCACATTTGGGCCAATTGGGAGCTTCCAAGGGAGGGTTTCCACATAGATAGTCAAGGTAGGTAATTCCTTTACATTTTTACCTTAAGTACTTGTATAATGGGTAGATTAAACACTAGAAATGTGGTAAAATCAAAGGATTAGAGCTAGACCTAGGGTTTAAATAAAATTAAGATTTANAAACTCCAGAATCAGCATGCGGAGCTACTCCCAGTGTCACAACCCCAAACGAACATCGATAACATTGAAATGCACTTCAATCCAAACTTAAGAAATTTCTTCCAAACTACTAACTTCCACGATAGGCGCCAAAATGCTCCGGGGTTATCCAAAACCTGAACCGGGCATACTCCCAAATCCAAAATTATCATATGAACCTGTTGGAACCTTCGGATCCCGATTCCGTGGTCGTTTACTCAAAATTCCAATCCTAGTTCATTCTTTCAACTTTAAGCTTCCGAAATAAGAAATCACTTCCCAAATCAACTCTGGACTTCCCAAAATTCGATTCCAACCACGCGTACAAGTCATAATACCTGAGATGAAGCTGTTCATGGCCTCCGACTGCTGAACGGAGCGCTTGTACTCAAAACGATTTGTTGGGTCGTTACTGGCAGTGTATTGAGGATACAGAAGCTCCACTGACTTAGCAACTTATCTGAACCTCGTTCTAAATGGGTTAAGACTCTAAACAGAAGAGAAGTCACATGATGTGCACCCTTCTCCATGATGTAGAAGACTTAGAGAGAGGAAAGGTTTTGCAGCAGTTTATATATACAGTTCACCAAATATTATAGCGGTAAATCATTTAGCACATTTAGCATGAAACATGTAGAAAAATCAGATAAATCCAAATATAAAAACTATTCTAAGCTCGAATTCTTGAACCCTGAACCGAAATTCTTGGTTCGTATATCCAGCAGAGTCGCCACAGCTGTCATACCTCCTTTTTTACACACTTATCCCGAAAGATAGTGTATAAGGGAGTTTTTTCAATTTAAGTGACATTATTAGAAATGGGATTATTTATTCAATTATATTCAGAGTCGCCAATTGGGATGGTTTGTTTTCTGGTGTCCCAAGTCACCGGTTTATTTTAAATCCCAAATCGAGGAAAATTTGACTTTCCTAGTGAAGTCTGCGAACCAAAAATTCTGAATAAGGAATTCTATTAATCTGATGGAAGGTGTTAGGCACCCCCGGATTGCGTGGTTCTAGCACGGTTGCTTAAACTATTACAATTAGCCTAATATCTGATTTTAATACATGGGAAACCTATAGTGCAATTTTAAAAATTATTTATCGCTTTTAATTAATTTTATAAGAAAAGTTCAACGTCGCTTAAAACGTATTTTTGGAACACGTCACATGAAATGCACCCGGATTCGTGACATATTTTATTCAAAGTTATGGGATTTGGATTTGGGTCACATGAAATGCACACCCGAGTTTAGGAAGATAAAATTATTAAATAACGCTCCTAAAGCAACTAACGAATCGATAACTTTGCGGGAGGCCATGAATATTCGCTAAATAGAACGTCCCAAATTCTAAGTATTTTAATGTAAGTATTTAAGGAGGACCATGAAATTTATGAATTTTGTTTGGAGCGGCGCACCTCGATTTATTTTAAAGGTCATCCTAAAGGAACTATTATTCTCTATTAAGGATTGTCTCTAAAAGGCCTAATTAATTAGAATTATGAATCAATTATTATTCAAGGCATTCGAAAAAGTTTGAGCCTCAAGATCAGGTCCAAACTTAAACAAAGGAATCTCCATTACCAAAAACCCCATTAATTCAAGTTTGCTACCCAGCTTGAAAGGCCCAACCCTGGATTATAAAAGTAAACCAATAATTTCAAATGGGAATTGAGCCTTCAGCGCGTTGGGCTTCGGAAAATAACCTAAGAGAAGGGGAATCCCTTCAGCTCTATAAAGGGGTGCTGGACTTTGGACCTAAGAACCAGCTCAACTTGGAGGGATTCCTGGTAGTCCACAATTCAACAAATGCCTCAGTTTAAAGGTTGGCAATTTTTGGGCTTGTTATTATGCAACTGGGCCCAACTCTACTAACCCTTAACTCCAATACATACATGGAACATACAATTAATGGAATCGCGTGATCCTAACCTAATGACATGCAGGAAAATGTTCAATAATTTATCAATCAATTTTTGCACTTGCCTTCAGCTAGTAGTAGCGATTTTCACATTGAAATGCTGACTTTGCTTTAGACCTCTATAATCTTGAATTTCAGACCTAATTAGGCTTAGTTGTTTCAGTAAAACTAAAGCAATTCAACGACTAACCAAATCAAATTGCACGTTGATTTATAACTTTATAAACTCATACCCATTCACTCACTCCTCTACTGATGAACCGACATGCTGATTTCCTAGATTTTAACAGCAATTAAACCTCATTTATCACCCAGGATTGGAAACTGGAAAACATCTACTGAAATTTCACTAAATTAACGTGAATTCAAGTGTTGAATGTATCTATTAAACAGTCTAAATACATAGTCCTTCGAAAGTTCAGCTCATGTGACTCTAAAATCCTAACTAAATACAGTCATCTAAATCAATAAATGGTGAGGAAATTACAACCATATATAACAATACTAGGCAGTTAACTCAAAGCAAAACAATAAGAAGAAAATTTGAAGAATAAGACATAAACATTTCAGCACTATCTTCAAATCTGGTCATATATTGGGATTCAATTTTTAAATAACATTTGGGACAAAAAATGTACCTGGAATTTGAATAGAAAATAGAAAATTAGGATCAGCTAGGCAGCAGCGACACAAAACAGTAATAAGATAAATTTTAAAACCCAGAAAATAATGTCAAGCAGCCCAGGAGTTAATTTCAGACAGCCGCACCAGTAAACATCCAAAACTAAGCTTGAATGACCAAAAATAGACTTGAAATAAACCTCAGGAAACTCTGAACCTCAGCTATTGAATTACCAGGACAATTCAAACTATTTTTCAACCTTATATGAACTGGAAATTCAATTTAGCACTGAGAGCTTTCAGATTACCCTAAAATTTTCAATAGAATAGTGATTTTTTGGAGTTTTTTGTTGTCTGCAGTTTCAGAAACTTTTCAATACTTTGAACTTGAATTTTTTTTTTGATTTTTTTTTTGAATTTTTCTTATTTTTTCTAACCCCCATGTAGAAGTTTATAGGGGGTTCCAATTCAGTTACTGCAGGATTCTTTTATTGAACTACCTATACTACCCTTAAATTAGTCCTAAAATTACTAGACTATGTCAAACTAACCCCCAACCCCTTCTAAATTGGTCAAAATGACCATGGTTAACTAATAAGGCCCTGGAGTTTTCAGCTATATCTAAACAATTTCAATTATAATAAAAACCATAAAATAAAACTAATAAATCAATATAACTAATCAGAACTAGAAATTAATTCTAAATAGTACTATAACCTAAGACTAATTTTATCACTGAACAATGAACAATTCAACAATTCAAACATGAAACTATTCTGAACAAAACCAAATAATAAAAAATGTAAAGAAAACATGAAACTATACTGTAAAAATAGAAAATGAACAAAACCAAATAATAAAAAAATGTATATAAAATAACAAAAAACATGGAATTATATGATTGAAATCAAACATACAATCAAGCCAAGAACAAAAATTAAAACTGTAATCAGAACCCTAAAAAAACTAACTCAAACACAAAAATAAAAAAAAATAATAAAAACATACTGAGTAAAAGAAGATGAACAAAAAGCAAAGAAACAGAGAAATACCTAGTTGATTGAAACTGGAACACAATTTGGAGAAAATCTTCGATTATTTGACCATATTGGTTCTTAATCTTGTGTTTTCGTGTGAAAACACAGGACTAAGGTTCAATATAGCCTAATAATCCTCTTAGGCCTACTGAATTTGATTTTATGAAATTAAGGCCCCAATTATCTGATTTAAAATTCGAGCAGTTGGAGGGATATTCGAAGGAAGCTAACCATGGATTTGGTATGAGGAGATGAAGGAGGTCTTGGGGTGTTAGTTTGGTAAGGTTTGGAGGCGGCGCCGCCGTACACGGCGGAGGCAGCGCTAGGGTTTTGGATATTCGACGGGATTTGGTAGGATTTGAGGAGAGAGGTGTTTGGATTTGGAAAGGGGAAGAGGAAAGGAGGCTGGGGTGTAATTTTGGGCGCCATTGGGTGATCGCCGCCGACGGAGGCGATTTCCGGCCGGCGGCGGACGGTGGTGGATGGTGGTGCTACGGTTCAGGTGAGAGGGATGTGAGAGAGACGAAGGTAGGGGTTCTTGCGGGGG